>CM065589.1:282511327-282597359 GCA_033119425.1 Bufotes viridis | reverse complement strand
TAAATCACCTAACATTTCTAAATTGTTTGGAATAACGTGCTTTAAAACATCCAGTGTGTGTATACGATCCAGGTATGATGTTGTATCGATCAGGTAGTGTAAGGGTTACGCCCGCTTCACAGTGACAGACCAAACTCGATATGAGTGGTGGGCACTGGCAGTGGGCACAGTACAGTCTGTGGGCCTGACACTCACTGGCAGGCAACTGCAATTATATTAAAGTAAAAATTAAATGAATTTTTTTTATCTGCAGGTACTGTGCCACCCTATATGAGTGGTGGGCAGTGGGCACAGTACAGTCTGTGGGCCTGACACTCACTGGCAGGCAACTGCAATTATATTAAAGGGTAAAAATTAAATGACTTTTTTATCTGCAAGGTACTGTGCCACCCTATATGAGTGGTGTGCACACAGTACAGTCTGTGGGCCTCCGGCCTCTCACACACGGGCAGGCAACTGCAATATTTATAAAAAATAAATAAATAAAAGCAGGCTTTTTGGGGTGCTGTCAGGATGCTGTCCTTACAGCAGATAGCCTTTATTACACGAGCGAGTTTTCCGCACGGGTGCAATGCGTGAAATGAACGCATGGCATCCGCACTGAATCCTGACCCATTCATTTTAATGGTTCTGTGTACATGAGTGTTTTTTTTCACGCATCACTTGTGCGTTGTGTGAAAATCGCAGCATATTCTATATTCTGCGTTCTTCACGCAAGTGCGGGTGCGTTGCGTTTTTCACTGATGGTTGCTAGGAGATGTTGTTTGTAAACCTTCAGTTTTTTATTACAGCGTTAAAGACGTATCAAAACGCATTGCACCTGCGCGGAAAAAAACTGAACAACTGAATGCAATCGCAGGCAAAACTGAATGGCTTTGCCTGTGAAATCGCACAATTTTCACTGAACGCATCCGCAACGCATCCGGACCTAAGGCCCCATTCACACATCCGCAATTTTTGTCTGCATCCATTCCGCAATTCTGCGAAATGGATGCGGATCCAGTCATTGTGAATGGGGCTGGGCGTGATGCGGAGAGCACACTATGTGCTCTCCGCCTCCACATTTGCGTGAGCCGCAACCCCGAACTTCCGGGTTTCGTGCCTGAAACATCCAGCCGCAGCTCCGCAAAAGATAGAGCATGTTCTATTCTTATCCGCAGCCTGCTGACAAGAATAGGCATCTCTATGGGGAGTGCTGGCATGGTGTGTTGCGGATCCGAAATTTGCGGATCCGCAGCACACTACGGACTATGTGAATGGGGCCAAATCCGGACACGCTTGTGTGAAAGAGGCCGATGAGTCTTTGAGGACTGGAGTGGACACAGAACACTGGCCTAGCTAACGCTTTCCCTAATAATTCAGCAGCAGCAGCACTCTCCCTGCTCTAACTAACACTACAGCTTCAGAATGATTCTAAGATGGATGCTGTCCTTGCTTTTTGATAGGAGGTGGGAGGGTCTGGGAGGAAGGGTATGCTTATTGGCTGGAATGTGTCTGCTGACTGTGAGGTACAGGGTCAAAGTTTAGTCAATGATGACGTATAGGGGGCGAACCAAACATCGCATTGTTCGCCCGCTGCGGTGAACGCGAACATGCGATGTTCGCCGGGAACTGTTCGCCGGTGAATAGTTCGGGACATCTCTACTTACCGGTAATCGTTTTTCCTTGAGCCTATGACAGCACCCGCCTAATACCCTCCCAAAATAAAAAAAAATAATAAAATATATATATATTGTAAGAGGGCGCAAGTTTCCGTCGTCGACGGAAGGTACGTGTCACCGAGGTTCCTGGCCTCGGTGAGATAAGAGCCAGATTTTTTGTGTGTCAGCAGCAGCTAGTGCTGTTTGACACATTGATATTTAGTATGGCTACAAAGCCGATCCGGGCCGGCTCTTGGGAATAGTCAAGTGCTGGGTGGGAGACTATTCCCCATGGTCCAGGCCAGACTTTTTCCGGGCCTTTAAAAGGCAGCCACCTCAGCAGGTGGGGAGGTGATTATCCTGGAAGCTGCTGGTGTTACTGTGGAGCTCTCAGGGCTGAGATTAAGAGTCTGCAATCAGGTGTGCAGTCTACCTAGAAGCCTCTGGTGGAAACTTTGCGTGGCCGAGCTAACTGCCAGGTGTGAACTAACACCGACCACTCAGGTGACCTTGCTGTGGGACTGATGCCTTGTGTGACTTTTGCCTTGTGTTTTGCCTCGTGTGAACAAGCACTAAGACTGTTTCTGTTTTGCCTCATGTGAACAAGCACTGTTTCTGTGTTGCTGAGTGTGAATAAAACACTTCTGCTTTACCCAGAGAACTGTGTACCTTGCCTCTATACTGCGTCCGCAAGTCTGTCTACCAGAGCAAATCCCCACTATATATATATATATATATATATATATATATATGTATAGACACATATATATTAGTTTTTTCACCGAGAAAATAGGTTAGGTTGTATGTTTTTGTGGAGGTTTTTGTTTCCTTAGTTCTTGGAATACTACTGGCATGATGGGGGTTGTACCTCCCTTTTAAAGTGACTGTGCTTCCTGTTTCCTGTCCCAAGGAGAGGGGCGGATGCTATCCATGGGTGCTGTCATAGGCTCAAGGAAGAACGATTACAGGTAAGTGTAATCTCATATTTCCCTGTCAAGTATGCAGTTCACATATGTCTCACACCAAAAATGGGTATATGTCACCTGCCGAACTAACAGTCAGTCGCCTACATGCACCTGAGAAAGGTGTTTTATTTGGGCGTGTACCTGGCACAGATCGACCACGTCCTCTCCCAGCACCATGACCAGGGCCACGTCCCTTTTTTGATGCTTTCCTCATTCTTTAAGGTGACTCACTAAACTAACAGACAGATTTAACTATATTAATTTTCCTGTCACATATGCAGGGAAGTGTACCTCACACCAAAAATGGGCATATGTCACCCACCGAACTAACAGTCAGATTAACTATATTAATTTCCTTCTCATGTATAAAGTCCAGGTGTACCTCACACGAAAAACGGGTATATGTCACCCACTGAACTAACAAACAGATTAACTATATTAATTTCCATGTCACATATGCAGTGCATGTGTGTATCGCACCAAAAATGGGTATATGTCACCGCCCGAACTAACAGATGGATTAACTATTTTAATTTCCCTGTCATGTATGCAGTGCAGGTGTACCTCCCACCAAAAATGAGTATATGTCACCAACTGAACTAACAGACGGATTAACTATATAAATTTCTCTGTCTTGTATGCAGTGTAGGTGTACCTCACACGAAAAACGGATATATGTCACCTACTGAACTAACAGAGGTATTAACTATATTAATTTCCTTGCCACATATGCAGTGCAGGGGTACCTCACCCCACAAATGGGTATATGTCACCGGCCGAACTACCAGTGAGATTAGCTATATTAATTTCCCTGTCACATATGCAGTGTACATATATCTCACTGCAAAAATGACTATATGTAACCGGCCGAACTAACATTCAGATTAACTATATTCATTTTCCTGTCATGTGTAAAGTGCATGTGTATCTCACACCAAAAATGGGTTCATATCACCCACCAAACGAACAGGCGGATTAATTATATTAATTTCCCTGTCATGTATGCAGTGCAGGTGTACTTCACACCAAATATGGGTATATCTTATCCACCAAACTAACAGACGGATTAAATATATTAATTTCCCATCAAGTATGCAGTATAGGTGTACCTCACAACAAAAATGGGAATATGTCACCTATCGAGCTAACAGATGGATTAACTATATTAATTTCCCTTTCACGTATAAAGTGCAGGTGTATCTCACACCAAAAATGGGTATATGTCACCCACCGAACTAACAGAAGGATTGCCAATATTAATTTCCCTGTCATATATGCAGTGCATGTGTATCTCACATGAAAAATGGGTATGTGTCACCCACTGAACTAACAGAGAGATTAACTGTATAAATTTTCCTGTCATGTATGCAGTCCAGGTGTACCTCACACCAAAAATGGGTATATGTCACCCACTGAACTTACAGACAGATTAACTATGTTAATTTCCCTGTCACATTTGCAGTGCACGTGTATCTCACACCAAAATGGATATATGTCACCCATCGAACTAACAGACGGATTAACTATATTAATTTCCCTGTTTTGTATGCAGTGCAGCTTTACCTCACATGAAAAATGGGTATGTGTCACCCACTGAACTAACAGAGAGATTAACAATATTTCCTTGTCACGTATGCAGTGCAGGTGTACCTCACACCAAAAATGGGTATATGTCAACGGCCAAACTAACAGTGAGATTAACTATATTAATTTCCCTGTCACATATGCAGTGCACATGTATCTCACACCAAAAATGGGCATATGTCACCGAGTGAACAAAAAAGTCAGATTAACTATATTAATTTCCCTGTCATGTAAAAAGTACACATGTATCTCACACCAAAAAATGGGTTCATGTCACCCACTGAACAAACAGATGTGTTAATTATATTAATTTCCCTGTCACGTATGCAGTGCAGGTGTACCTCACACCAAAAATGGGAATATGTCACCGGCCGAACTAACAGTCAGATTAACTATATTAGTTTCCCTATCACGTATAAATGCTCGTGTATCTCACACAAAAAATGGGCATATGTCACCCATCGAACTAACAGATGGATTATCTATTATATTTTTGGGTCAGGGGTACAAAAATGGTGCATTGCACCCACAAAAAAATCACTATAGGTCACCCACAGAATTAACAGCTAGATTTATTATGTTTCTGTGTCAGGGGTGCAAAGCAGGTGTATTGCACCCACAAAAACTCATTATAGGTCACCCACAAAACAAATAGCCATATTCCTAACACTCTCCCTCACTTCAACTGCCTTCTTCCTGTCCCTGCACTACTCAAAGCTGATGGGTAGGGTTGAGCGAACCTGGACTGCAAAGTTCGGGTACCCGGACTCGAACACGGACTTTTTCACTGAAGTTCAGGTTCGGGTTCGGTGTTTGGGTGATTTTATTTTAATCCGTTATAACATGGTTTTTATAAAGGAAAATAATAGCATTGTTAAGATAGAATGCTAAATAAAATCGCCATTGAGGGGTTAAAAATAAAAATAAAAACTCACCTCATCCACTTGATCGCGCAGCCGGTATCCTCTTCTTTCTTCTTTCTGCAGGACCTGCAATGACGTCACCGCACTCACCACATCGTGCGCACTGTGACGTCATCGCAGATCCTTCTATCTTCATTTGACAGGCCCTGCAATGACGTCACAGCGCTCATCACATGGTGAGCATGGTGATGTCATCGCAGGTCCTTTTGCAGGCCCTGCAAAAAGAAGAGAATACCGGTTGCACGATCAAGTGGATGATGTGAGTTTTTTTTATTATTTTTAACCCCTCAATGGCCATTTAACTTAGCATTCTGTCTTAAGAATGCTATTATTTTTCGTTATAACCATGTTATAATGGAAAATAATAAAGTGAAGTTTGGATCCCCATTGACTTTAATGGGGTTCGGGTCAAGTTTGGGTCCTGAACCAGTACTTTGACCTGAAATTTGTCCAAATCCTGCAAACCCGAAATTTCACGGGTTCGCACATCCCTACTGATGGGCGGTGCTACACGTGATCCAGCTTGTATAGAGGCTGGGTCACATGATGCATCGGCCAATCACAGCCATATTATTACTAGGCATGGCTGTGATGGCTTCTAAGTACCCACAGCTTAAAAGCTTGTTGATTGGCTGCCCTGCACCCTTTCAAGAGCTTTATTAAATGCCCAAAAACCAAACTCGAACCCAAACTTTTCCAGCAAAGTTCGGGTTCGGGTCCAGTTAACTAAACGCACAAAGTTTGGTACGAATCGGAACTTTACAGTTCGGGTTCGCTCAACACTACCTCCAGACCTTCGCCGTGTAGCATAACTTGTAAAACAATGGTACAATTACATTTTTTTACAATTTCACCCCATGCATTTTTTGAATATTAACTTTTGATAATACAACTTGCCTCACAAAAAAATAAATTCTTGTATGGCTACTGTATGTGAATGGAAAAATAAAAAAAGCTATGGCTCTTGGAAGGCGGGAGAGAAAGGTGATTACAAATTACATTTGTGTACAATACCAAGGAGTTAATAAAGATGACATTCATTTAAAATCAGCAGTAGCATCAGTCCTTATAGTTAGTCCTTATAGATAAATTATTCAGTTCCGTGGTCTAGCTATAGGGATTGCAGTGGTCACTACTGCAACAATCCCCTAAGCCAGGGAAGCCCTCAGGCCCCTAGTTCTATAGAAAGGGGCAGTCATTTATAATGTTGTCAATAAGCTGCTAGGAAAGTTCCAAGCTTTACTGCTGGTGTTAGAGCTGGAAGATCCACATCCCTCCCATCAAATCCTTCAGCCTTTTACAGTTTGTTTCCTCATTGAAGAGGAACAAAATTAATCTCAGGTCCAATTCAACCAAAACAGCTATCATATTTTATGTGATTCAAATACTTTGGTCTGAATTAAAGTGCCCTTGTTGGCTTTAAAAGTTGTGACACTATGAGGTCTCCTTGGACTGTACCCAACCCCTTTCAAGCTCTTTAACGCAAGACAACATTAGTAAAGTAAAGTAAAGTGAAACTGACATATATGGCTATGGTTAAATGGACGGTAGACAGTCATAGCAAACAGCCTGTTTAAAAACACACTGCCCTGTTGTTGTTTTTTTAATGCTTTTTAAAATTAACAATCCAAAAATCCAGAACATTAAACAAATGCGGTGGTATAGGAAAAAGCAATAGGATTTTAACAAGTGATCCCGAATTATCTCTTTTGGGGAGTAGCAATAGATTTGCAGTTATTTTAAAGGAAAAATATATTTATATGTGCCAAACACCTGTCAAATTCTCCACACTAGGCTATCTGCAGCGAGCCCGTGAGGAGCTGGAGTGGAGGATAGAAGTGGTAGTGGCTCTGATAATATGATGTATCTCTAGGGCTGTTTCTCCCTATGCTGGTGCAGTGATAGAAGGGTGCATCCTTTCTTCCCTCAGGGCACTCCCTGTAGTTGAGAGTTCTGTCTGATGTTAATTTGGGGTGCCCTTGATGATTTTGGTTGTATGGGTGCCTGGCAGGAGGTGTAGTAGTGCAATGGCCAGTGTACTGTGTGATGGGAGACAGGAACCAGACAATCATCTCTTTTACCTGAGTAGAAAATAGGAGTTGTAGTACATCCAGCAATAATCTGGACATAGTGCAAATCCTGTTCCCAGATGGCGAGATATGGGGGCTGACAAAGTGACAAATAATGGAACTATTGGTATGCTATTCTGCTAAAGTCTCTCTCTCTCTCTCTAGAATATCTGGCTACCAACTGTAATCTGGCAATTATGGCTATATTGTCTACTGTGGGATACAGGTCTTTAGAAGAACGCTAGGTTGGGACATGGTAAAGTGTGATGGGTGTCTCAACTGTAGCCCCTCACAAGCAGCAAAGTCTGTTTAGCTGAAATCACAAGTTACCTTTCTGACTCTTTCTCTTGCTCTTTCTGTAGCAGAAGCAGTAACTCACACATAACTTTTAATATCTGGATCCTGAGGTCTAAGGAGTAAGAGAAAATGGACTTGCTTCCTCTCTCTTCACTCACCAGACTAGAACTGTTCCTCTAGACAGGAAATGGGACCAGCCCACCCATGCCAATTTGAAAAGAACAGTGTGGTTAACCCTGTACTTGTCAACCATACCAAGTCGTGCTGGGTATAAATTACATTACATAACAATAGAAACAAACCATTTGCCAGTACCTCCTGTACAGGGGTACTGCACATCCCAAAAAACTTTAACTGAAGAGCAAAATCCAAGATGACCAAGCCATAAGAATTTTACAACAGGATCTACAAGTAGTGCTTGCCACTACTATAAAAGAGCATAACCATTATAAAGAGGTTGCACAAATTATATTTACATGGTAGGTGTGCCAGGTAAAAACCCATTTAGGCAAGTCCCTTGCTTTTTTATACACCAGTTAAAAAATAGTTTTAAGTGGGATAAAAAAAGGTGAGTGGTGGTCAGTGCTCTGGGTAAACTAATGATTGATGCAGTCCTATATTCCTAATAGGAATATGGTGAGCGGGGCCTGGTGCAATAGAATACAGTGACTGCACAGGGCCCCGCTGCCATTACAAAACTAGATGCCTACTCCCTCCCCGCTGATACACTCGCCGGCCGCGCTGTAAAGCATGCGGTCAGCGGTGTATCAGTGTAAACTGGCGCATTCGCCCCTTAAGACGCACTGCCATTCCCCCCTCACACTTTTTGGGGAAAAAGTGCGTCTTATAGGGCAAAAAATATGGTTTATCGTATACTGTCAATATGCCATACACATGACAGATGAAAATACCCATTAAAGTTTTATTGTGGTACAATCTGACAACTTGGCAGTCAGAGCAAAAGAAGGTTGTAAACAACTGATCTAGCAAACACCGCGATTTCTGGACCTACAGTATATACCTTGGACATTAGGTAACAAAGAACGGACCCGACTGGTAAACACTGATCCTGCTATGGAGCAGGGTTGTTTCGAGTGTCGAAGTTTCGATACCCATTCGATATTTTTCTCTGTTATCGAGCTCGATACCAGGATAAGTCTTTTAACGATACTGGGCTGTGCTATTCCACAGCCCAGTATCAGAGAATGAGGCTGTGGCTGCTGTCAGCGCGGCCATGTTCTCCTCAGCAGCACGGGGAGAGGGAGGCAGTCTCTCTCTCCTCCTGTGCTGCTGATGCCACCAATAGAGGGGTTAACTGCTGCAGATCGCAGCGCTCTGTCACAGGATGAAAATGATCCCAGGTTCTAGCCCCTTAGTTAACAAATAAAAAAGTAAAAAAAATAAACTGTAAAAAAATAAAAAGTTAAAAAGTACACCAAAATATTAAGTATAAATCCCCCCCTTTCCCAATTTTACATATAAAATATATAAACAATAAATAAATAAAATATTACATATCGCTGCGTCTCAAAAGTCAAAACTATTAAAAAATCTTCTTTTATGTGGTGAACGCCGTAAAAGAAAAGAAAATTAAATTAAAAATGCCCGATTCGCCATTTTCTTTTAGTCGCCTTGTCCCCCCAAAAAATAGGATCGGACTGTTGTATTATGAGCCAGCGGCTCCATAAAATGTGAAATGCACGCGGCTTTTTTGGGCATTTTATTTTTTGTCATGTGGTATCGAATGGTATCGAGCATCGCAATAGTTTTTTATGGTATCGATACCGAATCAAACTTTTGATATCGAAACAACTCTACTATGGATAGATCATCAATGTTTCTGTATCTACAAAAAACTAAGGCCATATGAACATGTTTGCAATGAGACTGCATAATGCACAGGGGCGAGCCGGGCCTGGGGGCAGGGGTACACATGGCCCCTGGGCCAGTAGAGATATACAGTGCCTCTGCGGCCCCTGAATGCAATTGTATCTGCGTCCACTAGATGCAGATACAATTAAGCCTGCAATAGAGCCAGCAGGCCAGGGGAACCACTGGTTCCCTGCCCTGCCATTCCCAGTGCATTGATGTGATGTAAGAAGTGCGATGACGTCATCACACCACCTGCGATGTTCCTCAGGAGCAGAGCCACCAGAAGTCTGCATCGCTGCATCGTGGGACCGCGTCGGGACAGGTGAATATAGACTGACCTCCCCTATTCTCTCCATGTGTCCTAACCCTTATACTGGCCCCTGACCCTTAAACCTAGTACTGATCCTAACACTACTGACCTCTAACCCTAATACTAACCCCTAATACTGTCCCTAATCCTAATACTGACTCCTAACCCTAATACTGATCCCTAACCCTAAGGCTACATTTATATTACCGCAGGGCTTGACAAATTTCCTTGGAATCTAGGAGCCAGCTAAAAAAGTTAGGAGCCAGGCGGAGCCGCGTCATAAAGCTCCCAATAGATGCCCCCATAGTGCTCCTCCCCCACACTTCTCTATAGAGCCCCCCAATAATGCATGCCAGTACATAGGGCCCCCAGTAGATGCCCCCATAGTGTTCCTACCCCTGTTTTCAATAGTTCCCCCCATAATGTGCGAGTATATAGGGCCCCCCATAATGCTTCCCCTTTTCAATAGGTTATATATTACACGTCAGATGCTGCCAGCGTCTAAGTGATCGCCACTTGCGGCCGCCATTATATGTGGAAACCCTTACAAGGATTACAGGGTCCGGAGGGGAGGGCAGAGGGGTCTGGAGGAGAGGGCAGAGGGGTCCGGAGGGAGGCAGAGGGTCGGAGGGAGGGCAGAGGAGGTCCGGAGGGCAGGGCAGAGGGGTCCGGAGGGCAGGGCAGAGGGGTCCGGAGGGCAGGGCAGAGGGGTCCGGAGGGCAGGGCAGAGGGGTCCGGAGGGCAGGGCAGAGGGTCCGGAGGGGAGGGCAGAGGGGTCCGGAGGAGGGCAGAGGGGTCCGGAGGGAGGCAGAGGGGTCCGGAGGGGAGGGCAGAGGAGTCCGGAGGAGAGGGCAGAGGGTCCGGAGGAGAGGGCAGAGGGGTCCGTCTTGTCAATCTCTTTCCCCTTGTCATTCACTTTCTCTCACCCCCTTGTCATTCACTTTCTCCTCCCCCTTGTCATTCACTTTCTCCCCCCCCTTGTCATTCACATTTCTCCCCCCTGTCATTCCCTTCTCCCCCTTGTCATTCACTTTCTCCCCCCTCCCCCTTGTCATTCACTTTCTCCCCCTCCCCCTTGTCATTCACTTTCTCCCCCCTCCCCCTTGTCATTCACTTTCTCCCCCCCCCTTGTCATTCACTTTCTCCCTCTTCCTCCCCTGCCTCTAGTGTAGCGTGGCCGAGCTTTGTATAGTCCCACGGGTACAGGAGCTTTAGTTTCCTGTACCCAGGCGGACTGACAGGAAGTGCACACTGTGTGCGCACTTCATGTCAGTCCGGCCGGGTACAGGAGACAGATGCTCCTGTACCGCGGACCACGGTAGGCTCGGCCACGCTACAATGAGGAACTGACAGGAGGGAGCACTGAGCGTTTCCCTCCTGTCAGTCCCTCTCTTCATGCTGCGCCCGGGCGGTGCGCCCTCATGGACGCGCCAGCCCGGGCAGTGCTGCAGCCGCCTGAGGCTCTATACAGAGCGCTCGGGCGGCTGCAGCATGAAGGGGGCCGGCGCTCCTAGTCCGCGCCGGACCCTGCGCCCGGGCACCTGACAGAACGGGCTGACAACTACCCAGGCGCCAGGACCAAATTCCTGGTCGCCATGGCGACCTGGCGCCTGGGATTTGTCGAGCCCTGTATTACCGTATGTGTTTTGCCATCCCAAAATTGCGGATTCGCAAAACACGGATACTGGCTGTGTGCATTCCGCAGTTTGTGGAACACACAAGGCCAGCTCTATGATAAAAATGCCTATTCTGGTCTGTGATTGTAGACAAGAATAGGACATGCTCTATCTTTTTAGTTGGGACACGGAATGGAACTACGGATGCGACCAGCATACAGTGTGCTGTCCACATCTTTTGTTGCCTCATTGAAATGAATGGAAATACAGTCATGTGAATGTACCCTAATGCGGACTCTAATCCCAATACTGGGCCCTAACTCTAATACTGGCCCTATTGCTAATACTACGTCTAACCCTAATACTGGCCCCTATTTTTTATGCTATGCCTAACCCTAATACTGACTCCTTCCGCCTAGCAGTGTTCCCAGTGACGTTTTACAGGCTAGGGCAGTGCTAAAGCCCACTCATCACCGGGAACACTGCTAGGCGGAGGCTTCGGATCTGCAGAAAAAGCCCTTGCCCAGCGATTCAGCCCAGGGCAAGGGAGAGCATCAGAGCATGTTTGGCTCCAATGCTCATTTCAGAGGGGTTGCTTGGGTGAAAAATTGGATATGTCCTGGTTCAGCTCTAAACCCAGACAACCCCTTTAACTGCAACCCCCAGTATGTCATGTGCCTCACAGAGTGACCATAATGTCCACGTATATCTGTACCCACTGCATTTTTTATACCTTTCACTGGACACATAGAATACAGCAGTATACTTTTATGTGAGGTACGAGGTATTATACATGCAGTGTGTACAGGTATATAGCATACAAAGCAGTGTATTCATGTGAGATACGAGGTGTAATTTATACCTCATACCTCACATATCACAGTACACTGCTATACTATATATCTGTATATACTGCATGTATTATACAAGTATACTAGATGCAGTGTGTACAGATATAAAGTATACACAGCAGTGCACTGATTTGTGAGGTATGAGGTATAATGGATGGACTATGTAGAGATATATGATATATAAAGCAGTGTACTGATATTTGAAAAACAAGGTGCAATCTTTACCTTGTGCCGCACATATCAGCACACTGCTGTATAAACTATATATACCCACTGCATCTATTATACCTCTTACCATGTGACCATCAGCAACAGGTAACCTGTGATGTCACACCGTCTGTTACCCACTCCATTCTAGCTTCTATAAGGTATTATAATACAGTGTGTGTACACTGTATTCAGGGGACACATACAAGAGGCAGTATACATAAAGGGGGCACATATAAGAGGCACTATACATAAAAGGGGCACATATAAGAGGCACTATACAAACAGGGGGCACATATAAGAGGTGCTATACATAAAAGGGGCTCATATAATTGGCACTATTTATAAGAGGCACCAAGCATGTGGCACTATATACAGGGGGAACAGAGCAAGCAGCAGTAGCATTAGGGGCACTGTGTGTGGTACTACAAACAGGGGGCACAAGACATATGGCACTATATACAGAGGGCACAGTGTATGGTACTATATACAGAGAGCACAGAGCATGTGGCACTATATAAAGAGGGCAGAGAGCGTGTGGCACTATATACAGGGGGCACAGAGCATGTGGCAGTGGCATTAGGGGCACTGTGTGTGGTACTACAAACAGAGGGCACAGGACATATGGCACTATATACAGAGAGCACAGAGCATGTGGCCATATATACAGAGGGCACAGAGCATGTGGCACTGTATAAAGAGGGTGCAGAGCATGTGGCACTATATACAGAGGGCACAGAGCATATGGCACAGTGAACAGAGGGCACAGAGCATGTGGCACTGTGAACAGAGTGTCTCTTCAATATATTTATTAATGATCTTGTAGAAGGCCTGCACAGTAAAATATCTATTTTTGCAGATGACACTAAACTGTGTAAAGTAGTTAACACTGAAGAGGACAGTTTTCTGCTACAGAGGGATCTGGATAGATTGGAGGCTTGGGCAGAAAAATGGCAAATGAGGTTTAACACTGACAAATGTAAAGTTATGCACATGGGAAGGAATAATGCAAGTCACCCGTATATATTAAATGGTAAAACACTTGGTAACACTGACATGGAAAAGGATCTAGGAATTTTAATAAACAGCAAATTAAGCTGCAAAAACCAGTGTCAGGCAGCTACTGCCAAGGCCAATAAGATAATGGGTTGCATCAAAAGGGGCATAGACGCCCGTGATGAGAACATAGTCCTACCACTTTACAAATCACTAGTCAGACTACACATGGAGTACTGTGTACAGTTCTGGGCTCCTGTGAACAAGACAGACATAGCAGAGCTGGAGAGGGTTCAGAGGGGGGCAACTAAAGTAATAACTGGAATTAGGGATCTACAGTACCCTGAAAGGTTATCAAAATTAGGGTTATTTACTTTAGAAAAAAGACGACTGAGGGGAGATCTAATAACTATGTATAAATATATCAGGGGTCAGTACAGAGATCTGTCCCATCATCTATTTATCCCCAGGACTGTGACTGTGACAAGGGACATCCTCTGCGTCTGGAGGAAAGAAGGTTTGTACACAAACATAGAAAAGGATTCTTCACTGTAAGAGCAGTGAGACTATGGAACTCTCTGCCTGAGGAGGTGGTGATGGTGAGTACAATAAAGGAATTCAAGAGGGGACTGGATTTATTTCTGGAGTGTAATAATATTACAGGCTATAGCTACTAGAGATGGGTCGTTGATCCAGGGAGTTATTCTGACTGCCTGATTGGAGTCGGGAAGGAATTTTTTTTCCCCTTAAGTGAGGAAAATTGGCTTCTGCCTCACAGGGGTTTTTTGCCTTCCTCTGGATCAACTTGTAGGAAACAGGCCGAACTGGATGGACAAATGTCTTTTTTCGGTCTTATATACTATGTTACTATGTTACTATGTTACATACAGAGGGCACAGAGTATGTGGCACTACATACAGAGTGCACAGAGTATGTGGCACTACATACAGAGTGCACAGAGTATGTGGCACTACATACAGAGGGCACAGAGTATGTGGCACTACATACAGAGGGCACAGAGTATGTGGCACTACATACAGAGGGTACAGAGCATGTAGTGCTTATATACAGAGGGCATGTCGCATTGAGTCACCTGGATGATCGACAGCTGATGATGGGTGGTAGCATGCTGTTTTGTGAAACAATTCCCAGTTACTGCTGCTCAAGCCATACTGGGAGCTGTAGTTTCATACCGTACAAGCTTATATGGCGAGGGCTGACATGACTACTCAAATGGTATCTGTATTGAATTTTAGGTTCTGGTGCTGTTATTATGTAGTGAACTGGGATCTGGTGCTGTATTTGACTTATGTGTTTGGCTCTGGTGCTATATTTGTTGGTGATTCTGTTGCTGTATTTGACTTACAGGTTTGGTTCTGGTGCTGTATTCATACAGTAAACATGGTTCTGGTGCTGTATTCATGCAATAAACTTTGTTCTGGTGCTGTATTTGACTTATAGGCTTGGTTCTGGCTCTGTATACATGTAGCAATCTTGATTCTTGCTCTGTATTTGTGTGTTAAACATACATATGATGCTTTACTTCAATCTAATACTATCCATTCACATCTGAGTTCGGGTCTCTGTCACTGACAAAAAAGTCCTGCATTTTGTCCAGTAGGAGCAGCATCCTGAGCAGACCTTATTATAGTCCATGGAGTCTCTTCAGCTCAGGAGTTGGTAAATCTTATCCCTCTAATGACGATACTATTACTACGGACTCAATCATGTCCTGTATCTGGGACTGCACGTGTGTACGATCCCAACATGAAAACACAGCCAGCTGCAGCCTTTTCATTATTTAAAGGGGTTCTGCAGTAATTTTAAACTGATGATCTATCCTCTGGATAGATCATCAGCATCTGATCGGCAGGTGTCCGACAACCGGAACCCCCGCCAATATGCTGTTTGTGAAGGCAGCGGCACTGGCAGTAGCGCCGCAGACTTCTCGCTGTTTACCTCATGCCCAGTGACATCACGACTTGTATCACTGGCCTGGGTGGGGCTAAGCTCCGTTCACTCGAATGAAGCTTAGCACTGCCCAGGCCAGTGATACAAGTCGTGACGTCACTGGGCCTGAGGTAAACAGCGAGAAGGCCGCGGCGCTACTGCCAGTGCTGTTGCCTCTACAAACAGCTAATAGGCAGGGGTCCCAGTTGTCGGAACCCTGCCGATCAGATGCTGATGATCTATCCAGAGGATAGATCATCAGTTTAAAATTACTGCAGTACCCCTTTAAAGCCCATTTACATTTTCCTTTATATAGTAAGCGGAGTTAAACAGGTTTAGGATGGGCTGTTACACATGGGCCAGAGCTGTGTGCTTGTCCCCAGGGATGTCCTACAGCAATCCTAAAAAAAAAATCAGGATAAGGGCTCATGCACAAGGCTGTTGCCCGGCCGTGGCTGTATTGCGGCCCGCATACAGGGGGTCCGCAATACAAAGGCATCGGCCGGGTGCACCCAAGTGAATGGGTCTGCAATCACGGATATGCGAAACGGAGGCATGGATTGGATACAGAGTGCTTCCGTGGTGTTTCTGGTCGTGCCTCTGCGCCACAAAAAATTTGTGCATGCACTATTTTTTTACAGTGCGGACTGTCGGATGCTGAACGCGGACCCCATTCCAGTAAATGGGTCCGCGATCCGCATGCGGGTGCCCCACGGTCGTGCTCGTGAATTTCGGACCGGGCAGCACGGGCCTGGAAGGCACACAGCCATGGGCATTAGCCCTAAGGAAGATAAGGGAGCATTTAAATGTATGAAAAAATTATTTAATAATCTGGAATACATTTTGATTGATTAAAATGAAATGCACGTCTTTTCCAATGCCATTTAGAGGCTTGTGATACATTTCCTCCTTACTAATGGAGGAGTCTGTCTGTGATCTATGATCCAGTCTGTTATAAATCATGCCATAATGAAACTTCTGTTTTTGTTCAGTTATAATTATAGTTTGACATATGCTAATGAAACTAATTATCCCTGTGTTTTTATACCTGCAGGTTAGTATTCTGTGAATGTATGACAAATGATATTGATATAAAAGCAAAGGTCATATGTGCACAAATACTGTATGTCATGTATATGTTCTCTCTGAGCTCTGAATACCTTCAGGACAATGACCAAGGAACATTAAAAGTGAAACCTTTAAGTCACGAAAAAGTAATGAAACTGTTCTTTATATGGCAGATTAATGTATCCTGGCTCCCAGACTTCTATATTCCACATCAATACATTTTGTGAGGCCAAATGTGGATAGTGCAATGACAAGTGTCACCCATATTATTATTCCCTATTATCGCCATTTATCTTTCCATTTGAAGACTACACACACTATATGGACTAAAGCAGGCACGTCCAAACTCTGGCCCTCCAGGTGTTGCAGAACTACAACTCCCATCATGCCCTTCTGTAGGTTGATAGCTGTAGGTTGTCCAGGAATGATGGGAGTTGTAGTTTTGCAACATCTGGAGGGCCGGAGTTTGGACATGCCTGCACTAAAGTATTGGGACACTTTACACCTACAGCTTTTGTGACATCCCATTCTAAACCCATAGGCATTCATATAGAGTTAGAAGAACCCCTTTGGAGCTGAAACATCATCCACTTTTCTGAGAAGGCTTTCTAAAGGATTTTAGAATGCGTCTGTGGGAATTTGTGCCCATTCTTATGAAAGAGTATTTGTAAGGTCAGACATTTGTTCTAATTTATCCCCAAAGTGTTCAGTGGGGTTGGGGTCAGGGCTCTATGTAGACCAGTCAAGTTCTTCTACACCAAACTCGCCCACCCATGCCTTTATGGACATTGCTGTGTGCACTAGGCACAGGTGTGCGGCAACTCAAAACGGTCTTCCCCAAACTGTTCCCACAAAGTTGGAAGCATACAATTTTCCAAAATGTCTTGATATGCTGCAGCATTATGATTTCCCTTCATGGAAACTAAGGCCCCTTTCACACGGGCGAGTTTTCCGTGCGGGTGCAATGCGTGAGAAGGACGCATTGCACCCGCACTGAATCCGGACCCATTCATTTCTATGGGGCTGTGCACATGAGCGGTGATTTTCACGCATCACTTCTGCGTTGCGTGAAAATCACAGCATGCTCTATATTGTGCGTTTTTCACGCAACGCAGGCCCCATAGAAGTGAATGGGGCTGCGGGAAAATCGCAAGCATCCGCAAGCAAGTGCGGATGCAGTGCGATTTTCCCGCATGGTTGCTTAGCAACGGGACCAGATCTTTATTATTTTCCCTTATAACATGGTTATAAGGGAAAATAATAGCATTCTTAATAAAGAATGCTTAGTAAAATGAAGATGAAGGGTTAAAAATAATAAAAGTTAACTTATCTTAGCCACTTGATCGAGTAGTTGCGATCTGTCTTCTCTTTTCCAGCATCAGCTAACAACTAGAGGACCTGTGATGACGTCACATCACATGGTCCAATCACATGGTCCATCTTACCATGGTGATGGACCATGTGATTGGACCATGTGATGTGACGTCATCACAGGTCCTTTAGTTGTTAGCTAATGCTGGAAAAGAGAAGACAGATCGCAACTACGCGATCAAGTGGCTAAGGTAAGTAAACTTTTATTATTTTTAACCCCTTCCACTTCATTTTACTAAGCATTCTTTATTAAGAATGCTATTATTTCCCCTTATAACCATGTTATAAGGGAAAATAATCAATTCTCCAGAAGACCTGAAACCGGACTTCAGTGATGAAGTCCAGCTTCGGGTCTGGGTACCAAACATGGCGATTTTTCACATGGCCGTGCAAAACGCATTACAAACGTTTGCACCCGTGTGGAAAAATCGCGCATATTCCCGCAACGCACCTCCCTCTTATCCGGGCGTCAAACATGACGCCCGTGTGAAAGAGGCCTAAGGGTACTTTCACACTTGCGTTATTCTTTTCCAGCATAGAGTTCCGTCAAAACGGCTCTATGCCGGAAAAGAACTGATCAGGCATATCCCAATGCATTCTGAATGGATAGAAATCCGTTCAGTTTGCACCAGTATGCCTTCCAGTCAGTCACGGTCAGGCTTTTTCGGCGGACATAATCCCGCAGCATGCTGCGGTATTATGTCCGTCCAAAATGCCTGATCAATCGCCGGAATGCCCATTGACTGTCATTAGTGCCGGATCCGACATTGCGAAAACAACTGAAGGACGGATCCGTCCTTCCGGTCTGCGCATGCGCAGACCGGGAGAACTGTGAAAAAGACTGCAAGACGGATCCTTCCATCCATCTGCATGACAAGCGGACAGATGGATCCGTTTTTGCAATGCATTTGTAGACGTATCCGCACCCGGATCCGTCTACAAATGCTGTCAGTTGTCACACTGATCGGCGGATCCGGCAGGCAGCTCCGACGACGGATCACACGAACGCAAGTGTGAAAGTAGCCTAAGGGGCCTAGGTCAACTCCTAAAAAACAACCTCATAGCATTCTCCTTCCTCCACCAAACATTAGTTGGCATAATGGAGTCAGGCAGGTAATGCTCTCTTGACATTCGCCAAATCTAGACTCAACTATCAGATTGCCAGAAAGAGAACTGTGATTAATCACGGTACAGAACATGTTCCCACTGCTCCAGTGGAGTCCAGTGGTATCATGCAGTATACCACTTCATCCAAAGCTTGGGCTTGATAAAAACGTTATGAATCTCCCATAGGCTGCAATGTAAAATCACTGCAGTCTAAGGGAGAAGAGATCAGATGATGTTAGCGTCCCCTAGGAGGATTTTAAATACTAAAAAAATTCTTTTTACAAATATAAAATGAAAAATATCAAAATTGTAATTACTTGTTTCCCTATTTTGAAAATAAACAATAAAAAGAAAATTCATTAGTATTTCTACTAGATAGGATTATTTGATCCACAGACAAGCACAAGCAGCATCCACAGTTTCAGGGTACTTTCACACTAGCGGCATATCTATCCAGCTGGCTGTTCCGGCGGGTGCCATGCCGCAGTAGCCGTGCACTGCCGTGCACTGCCACTCCGTCCCCATTGACTATAATGGGGGTGGGGGCAGAGCTACGGTGCATCACGGCAGTGTACGGCCGGAGATCGCTGGACTAAAAGTACTGCAGGTCCAACTTTTTAGTCCGACGATCTCGTCCGGAACAGCCTGCCGGATAGCTATGCCGCTAGTGTGAAAGTACCCTCACTGTCCACCATTCAGACACAGGTGATACCTTCATTGCACAACCCAGTCTCTGCCCGGACCATTTCCAGGCGCTTAGCAGAAGGAAAATTGGTGTCACAATGCACATTATGTGTCCTGCCACTGACAGGCAGCCACTGTCGCCTGTGCAGTGGTGTTGCTGCCAGCAGAGTCAGGAGTCACTTGCCACATCCTTGTAACCACCATGCCTGTTGTTCCACATAAGTTCAGTAGAGATGCTGTTCCAAGTTACAGCTGTGTCAAGCTGATTCCTTCCACCATCCTTGAGAGGGGAGGCCAAATACAACATTCACGGGCCAGACCATTCCTGGATTATTTGGGAGCACACACAAACACACTATATTCTCTGATCCCCTATGATAACACAAGACAACATAAACTATTACTTCATACTTATATATCACACACAAGTGCTTAATAACTAAATGCACCCATGCAGATTGATGCAAGGAGCAGTATGTCTGACTGTCCTAATAAAATGTGGAGGTATACCAGCCACATTATTTTTTACCTCTACTTTAACCCGTAGGATACCAGCGCTGTACATGTACGGCGCTGGGATTTGTGACCCTGTTCCCAGCACCGTACAGCTACAGGGGTCCGGCAGTCACTGATAGCCGGACCCCTGCTGTATGAGCCGGCATTGGTGAAAACACTGATGCCGGCGCATTAACCCGGTCAGCTCTGACCGCGGCACATGCAGTATTCTGCCGGATGAGGGCTGTCCATCGGGTCCCCGTGCTGCTGTGATGGGGACCTGTGTCAGCCTGTGAGATCCAGCCCCCTGGATCTCACAGGCAGGAAGCTGTAAGTGTATTACACTGGTTTTCACAAAATAAAGTTAAAAAAAAATTGTAAAAAAAAATGGAAAAAGAGAAAAGTAGACATATCAGGTATTGCCAAGTCCGTATCAACCGGCTCTATAAAAATATCACACGATGCACCCCGTCAGGTGAACGCCGTTGAAAAAAAATATATAAAAACAGTGCCAAAACAGCCATTTTCTGGTCACCTTGCCTCACAAAAAGTGTAATACCAAGTGATCATAAAGGTGTATTTAGCCCAAATTAAAAAAATAGCAACACAAAAACAAGATTTCTGTTATTCTGATATTCTGTTCAAAAATAAAAATGATAGACATATTAGGTATCACCGGGTCTATAATAATCTGCTCCATAAAGCTATCACATGCCCCCTCAGGTGAATGCTGTAAAAAATGTATCTCGCCACTCTGTAACTGGGCCACTCTGTGGTCTCCTCATGCTGTTGCAAACTCACCACTCTGTGGTATCCCCATGCTAATGCCACCTCAACACTCTGTGGTCTCCTCATGCTGCTGCCACCTCACCACTCTGTGGTCTCCTCATGCTGCTGCCACCTCACCACTCTGTGGTCTCCTCATGCTGCTGCCACATCACCACTCTGTGGTATCCTCATGCTGCTGCCATGTGGTCTCCTCATGCTGCCACATCACCACTCTGTGGTCTCCTCATGCTGCTGACACCTCACCACTATGTCACTGGGCCACTGTGTGGTCTCCTCATGCTGCTGCCACATCACCATTCTGTAGTCTCCTCATGTTGCCACATCACCACTCTGTGGTCTCCTCATGATGCTGACACCTCAACACTATGTTACTGGGCCACTGTGTGGTCTCCTCATGCTGCTGACACCTCACCACTATGTCACTGGGCCACTGTGTGGTCTCCTCATGCTGCTGCCACCTTACCACTGTCACTGGGCCACTCTGTGGTCTCCTCATGCTGCTGCCACGTCATCACTGTCACTGAGCCACTCTGTGGTCTCCTCATGCTGCTGCCACTTCATCACTCTGTGTTCTCCTCATGCTGCTGCCACCTCAACACTATGTCACTGGGCCACTCTGTGCTCTCTTCATGCTGCTGCCACATCACCACTATTTCACTGGGCCACTCTGTGCTCTCTTTATGCTGCTGTCACATCACCACTATGTCACTGGGTCACTCTGTGGTCTTCTCATGCTGGTGCTACCTCCCCACTATGTCACTGGTCCACTCTGTGGTCTCCTCATGCTGCTGCCACATCACCACTCTGTGGTTGCCTTATGCTGCTGCCACCTCTCCACTCTCTGGTCTCCTCATGCTGCTGCCACCTCAACACTATGTCACTGAGCCACTCTATGGTCTCCTCATGCTGCTGCTACCTCACCACTATGTCATATAGGCCACTCTGTGGTATCCTTATGCTGCTGCCACCACCATACAGGCTTACTGCAGCCAGGAAATTGCTGGTTTTTACACGATTCAGAACAAATAAATTCGGATCAAATCGAATCTTTTTAAATAATTCGGCAAACCGACCAAATCAAATTTTTGAGAAATTCGCTTATCTCTAATCTTAACAACTGCGGCAAACACATAAAAGTTTTACATATGTTATGTTTTAGATGCCAATTCCTAGGATGGCAAGAAGAGGCATGCAAGAGTGAAATACAGTACCTGCGTTCTCCTTTCTATATAAGGCAGTTTTAACCCTAAAATTCTCCACTGAGAGTTCTAGATCCAAAACACCTCAAAACATTAAGCAGTGAGGGAAATATTAGTTTAACTGGTTGAGAAACAAACAAATAATCTATTCAGTAGCTATCGATAGCTATCAATAAAAAAAAAAAATACCCGATTAAACATATTGGATGTGTCTATTACAAAGGGCTCCTGAAGACCAGGACCAAAGATTGGATTTGACCTGCTATTATTAGCTCCTACAGGTAGCTCCACATTTTGACCTGTTTGTGGTCATTGTATTTTTATTTTATTTTTTCATTTAAATGTATGTCAAGTGTGTATGTTCATGAGGTCATGATTAAGGATTTTTTATCTGAAATGCGTTGATAATTCATGCGGTACATGCTCATATGTTTTTTAATGGATCTTTATTAAATGTTGAAATTTATATAGCGACATTTCTTATTCCTTTTGCATAACACCATGAGCTATGTATTATCATTCTTTTGCCCCTAGACTAAACTATAAGATTTGAACTTTGGAGCATTGCAGACAACATGGTTAGATCCCTTGTTTAGGGATCATGCAAAAATTCTACCATGGCATAAATGTTTTGCCATTTGTTTATTATTCCGACTAGAAGTTTATGAATGAATTCCCAACAGGGTCCAAATGGGTGTTACTAGTTGGGTGTGTGTGGGTGTGTGGGTGTGTGTGTGTGGGTGGGTGGGGGGGTGGGGGGGGCGCAGTCTGACACTATCCAATGGTTGTTACCAGTGTAAGACTGTGCAGGGACCTCCAACTGTTAACACCCAGTTGGACAGTTACAGACTGTTTACAATTCATTCATTTACTTCTATTAGGAATAATAGTGAAATGACACAACATAAAGTTATAATTAAAAATTGCCACATAATTGTTATTGCCTGTGGAATGCAAAGGTAGTTACTAAAACAGACATGGCAGGAGTGGTGAAAGGGCCTGCTTAAAGCACAATCCACTGAGCCTGTGTTTTTGATCTGGGGTTGATCCAACCCCTGTTCTTATGTACCCCAATAGTCTGCACACATGGTATGCAAATAGACTGTGGTTTGCCATGGAGGCAGCAATCACACCCTCTTGTGGGGTGGAGTCTACTGTCTACCTCTGATGCTGTCCAGTCATGACTGGACAGCATCAGAGTAGTCTGGCACTGCCTGATCTCACAAGATCTACCGTATCTAAGAGGACAAAGCTGGCCTTCACAGGAAGCAGGAGTCGAAGAAACCAGAGAAGACTACCCAGCGGGGACTGAAGCTCCTCTAGCCTGTCCCATCAATGGCTGGAAACAATGCACAGAATATTGGGGGAATTAACTGTGCAGTGGGGGGCTGGATAGGAAGCAGAATGCTCAGGGGATGGTGCCAGTGTGTTGGGATGCTTAGTTTTCAGTTCTTGACTTGGTGACAGGTCTTATTTAAAGGAGTTGTCCCGGTTCAGCTCTGAACCCGGACAACCCTTTTAAGTACCAGGCCTACGGGCTGCATAAAATGGAACAACTGCTGAAAACAGCAAAGAACAAGAATCATAGTTAACACTGGCAAAAGTATTATGGGACAAGCTTATCTTGTATTGCTTGCTATCAATATCACAGACTAAAAATGCTGAAAAGGTTCACATGTGGTGCAAAAGCATTTAAGCTCCATTGTATGGTCGCCATATTTTAATGCATGATATTGCATTTTGTAAATTAGAACAGGTACATAAAACAGCATTTTTGGCCACCCATCTCTTCCAAGTAGTAATAATAGACAACAGTAAGAGAGAAATTTGATGATTTTCTTTGTTTTTACCACCAGCAATCAACTTCCCACACGGAACAAGTAAATGGCAATGTGAAGAGGTTAGCAAATATGCATTGGCTCTGTTTTTATTTATAATGATGTTTACCATGTGCAATGCTCCCCATGATCATAACTAGCTGGCTTTTAATAGACAGAAACAGAACACCCTTTATTTTTATTTTTTCAATCTCTTAGACAGACATTTTATGTTTGTTCAGTGCAGGAATAATGGAACAAATAATGAAACAAATATAAAAGTTTTTTTGTTCAAGGCTAAATAGCTGAACAGTATTTCACAACAGGAATAACCATGCTCTGCATGCTAGTGCCATCTGAAGACATAAGTTTAACATAAAATTGCCCTTTTTCAAATCTAATTTGTATCTGTTCCCTGTAAACTATCTCAGCCTAGCAAAAATAAGTTTTTGTTTTTTTTCAGTGAATTGCTGTACACTACTTACAGCTTTCTCACTCACACTTCAATATTTGACAGCAACATCCGGCATGACATTATACTGAGACATGGCAATTCTTTTAGATAGTGACAATCTAGAACTGCTTCATGGTGCAGTTAATTGACTATATTCGCAATGACAGTCCTTTTGTTTTCTCAAGAGTTTATATCTCACAATGGATGGCATAGCGTCATCTAACTGCAAAACTGTAATGTTTGTTAACTCAGACAATTACCCATCACCTAGTAGAAGACAATTTACTGGAGGGGTTTAAAATGAATAAAAAAAAAAAAAAACTTAAATGTAAATTGTAAAGTTTTATTTCTAAAGCATAATACAATTTGCATGGCCATACTGTATACATGCATAAAGCAAAGTGGAGCTTGATGATGCAGCAGAGTTTCATATTCAGCCCAATACATTATCATTATAATTAAAATATGCACATTCATTAGGACAACTTGCCATGAAGTCCATCCGGATCCGGAATTAATGCCCATTGAAAAGCATTAATTCAGATCCGACTTTAAGCTAAACGTCGTTTTGGCGCATTGCTGTATCAGATGTTTAGCTTTTAAGAATGGTAACCATGGCAGCCAGGACGCTACTAAAGTCCCGGCTGCCATGCAAAGCAAGGGAGCCGGGGGCTTCACTACCTTCCGTGCGGCGGCCGGGCGCTCCTCGATGACTTCACTGGGTATGGATCTACGGCGCATTGCTCACATAGCATAGCTATGTGATCCATGTGACGCAGGGATCCAGTGACGTCATCGAGGAGCGCCCTGGCTGCCGCACGGAAGGTAAGTAGCTTCTCATCCGGCTCTCGCTTCTTTCCATGGCAGCCAGGACTTTAGTAGCGTCCTGGCTGCCATGGTAACCTGAAAGCATATTGAAGACTAATCAGTCTTCAAATGCTTTCAATTGTCTTGCGTTGTGACGGATCCGGCGGGCATTTCCGGTGACAGAAGTGCACGCCGGATCCTTACAACGCAGATGTGAAAGAGGCCTTACAGATGTGTCCTCCCTTTACCTGGATGTCCTGATATGTGGGTCAGGAGATAACCAACATGATTCAGCAACATTTGTCACTCCTATATGTGTCTATATCAGGCCACCCAGTGGTTATGTTGTGAATTGCAGCCAATCAAACATTTTGTAGCATATCCTGATATTGTATCAGTGCTACGATAAGGGTCTACCTGTGTGTATGTAGCAATATGTAGTGTAAACAACTGAGCACATGCAGCACATATGTAACACACACAAGATTGCTTTTCGGCTTAAGCTCCTATGCAGTGATTTTTATTTGCTGGATTTGTCACAGTTTTTATTTTTTATGGTGTTCACCTGAGGGGTTAGGTCATGTGATATTTTATATAGCAGGTTCTTACGGACGTGGCGATACCTAATGTGTACTTTCTTTATTTATTTTACTTTAACACAATAAAAGCATTTTAGGAGAGCCATATATTTTTTATTTTTTGGGCGATTGTCTCATGTAGGGGCTCATTTTTTGCCAGATGAGGTGACGGTTTGATTGGTAATATTTTGGCGTACATACGACTTTTTTGATCACTTTTATTACCTTGTTTGGGAATAGAGGTGAGCAAAATTTAAATTTCATCATAGTTTTTCTTTTTTCATTTTTTTTTATGGCGTTCACCATGCGGGGAAAGTAACATGACCGTTTTATAGATCAGGCCGTTATGGATGCAGTGATATCAAACATCTGTAGGGTATTTTTATTTTTTTTTTTTTTTAATCAGTGATAAATTTACAGCTATAAGAAGAAATTAATTTGTTTATTTTACTTTTTTTTCACTTTTTTTTGACCCAGACCCACTTGGTTCTTGAAGATCCAGTGGGTCTATATAGTGTACTGTAGTGTATAGTGACTTTACACACAGGCTGATTAGGCTGCTGCTGCCTTTAGCAGAAGCCTGATCTTAGCCTTAACATGGGAAGCCTGTGAAGGCGTCCAGTTGCCATGGTAACCATCAGCCTCTGCCACAACAGAGCAGCTGCTGATGGGGTAAGGAGAGAGGGGACCCTCTGGGTCAAGTATCGGATGGCTGCAATTGCACAGCAGCCCCCGATAGGAGAGGGAGGGAGCTCCCTCACTGTTAACCCCTTCCATATAGCGGTCCCTATGGACTGCCGCATGGAAGGGGTTAAACGGCTGACATCTGTGCCAGCACAGATGTCTGCCGTTTTAAGCAGAGTGTCAGCAATGTGCTGACACTCTGCTTACACCGCTCGGCCATCCTGAAAGATCACCTTCACAGCAAAGTAGACTGGCTTGTGACTGGTATATACGCCCTGTGTCCTTAAGGACTTGGACATCAGGGCATACCTGTACGCCCTGTGTCCGAAAGAGGTTAAGTAATGTTGTGGCCAGATCATTATTTCTAATATTTAAGGACTCTATACTGACAGGAAGTGTTCCACAGCATTGGAGCATAGCAAATGTGGTGCCAATATTCAAAAAGGGTCTAAAACGAAGCCTAGAAAATATAAGCTGGTAGGTTTACATCTGGCGTGGGTAACCTTTTTGAAGGTTTTCTAAGAGATGCTATCTTGGACTACCTCAATGAAAATAAGCCAATAACGCCATATTAGCATGGCTTCACGAGAGATCGGTCATGTCAAACTAATTTAATCAGTTTCTGAGGAGGTAAATTCTAGACTTGATTGTGCCTGTTAGCCCAGCACTCCATACCAGCGCTGCTGCCCTTACCCGTGGGCATGGGCACCAGGCTCCCTTTTTCCCTACTGCTGTCATGCGTCATGCTGACCACCGAGGGCAGCAGGTAGCTTAACTGTTGTATCTGCGCTCCATGCCAGAGTCTACTTCTTGTTGAGTCCTCTACTGTACTGTTAGGGTTTACATAGGCATGTCTCTGCTCCCTTGTGAGGCAGCACATACACATCCTCTATCTCCCCAGCCTATGGCTGGCTTGCAGGAAATATTTAAAGGTGCTTCCTGCTCCAGGAAGGTGCCTGAGCAATCTTGGTCACTAGCTTGTCTATTTCCTAGTGTGAAGGTGTTTTGTTAGTTTCTGCTGTTCTGTGTACTGGATCATGCATCTTGATTTAATGGATTTTGCTTGTTTGCCGCTGGCCTCTGACCTTGGACTTCCTTTATGGACTTTGCTTGATCACTGCCTGCCCTGACTTCGGACTTCCAGACCACATACTTCCCCTCAGTGCTTGTACTGGTATCTCTGACCCTCTGGTCAGATGCCACTGACTTAGGGACTGCTCTGGAGTGGCATCTGGTAACTACCTTAACGAGCCAAGCCTATCCTCACCATCAGAGACTCTAGTGAAGAACAACAGGTAGTTACATAGTCACACCCTCCAGGGTATAGCCAGTCAGTGGCACAGTGGGTCAACACCAGCTTGCATAACAGCGGCAAATCAATGGATGTTGTATATCTTGACTTCTCCAAAGCATTTGACATTGTACCACATAAAAGGTTAGTATGTAAAATAAAGAAAAATGCTTGGACTGGGAGAACATGTCTGTATGTGGGTAAATAACTGGCTCAGTGCTAGAAAACAGAGGGTGGTCACTATTGGGGTACCACAGGGGTCAGAATTGGGCCCTATTCTCTTCAATATATTTATGAATGATCTTGTAGAAGGCTTGCATAGTAAAATATCATTTTTGCAGATGACAGCAATCTGTGTAAAGCAATTAACTTTGAAGTGGACAGTATACTGCTACAGAGGTATCTGGATAGAATGGAGGCTTGGGCAGATAAGTGGCAGATGAGGTTTAACACTGACACATGTAAGGTTATGCACATGGGAAGAAATAATGCAAGTCACCAGTACATACTAAATGGTAACTCAATGGATAACAGTGACATGGGAAAAGGACTTAGGAATTTTAGTGAACAGTAAACTAAGCTGTAAAAACCAGTGTCAGGCAGCTGCTGCCAAGGCCAATAAGATAAGGGGTTGCATCAAAGGGGCATAGATGCCCGTAATGAGAACATAGTCCTACCACTTTAGAAATCACTAGTCAGACCACGCATGGAGTACTGTGTACAGTTCTGGGTTCCTGTGAACAAGGCAGACATAGCAGAGTTGGAAAGGGTTCAGAGGAGGGCAACTAAAGTAATAACTGAAATGGGTGGACTACAGTACCCAGAAAGATTATCAAAATTAGGGTTATTTACTTTAGAGAAAAAGACGACTAAGGGAGATCTAATAACTATATATATATATATATATATATATATATATATATATATATATATCAGGGCTTAGTACAGAGATCTCTCCCATCATCTATTTATCCCCAGGACTGTGACTGTGACAAGGGGACATTCTCTGCGTCTGGAGGAAAGAAGGTTTGTACAGAAACATAGAAGAGGATTTTTACAGTTAGAGCAGTGAGACTATGGAACTCTCTGCCTGAGGAGGTGGTGATGGTGAATTCACTGGATGAATCCCCCTGCATATCGCTGGACTGACCGTGACACTCCCTCGCTGAGATTCGTCCGGCGGTATGGAGGGGAGTGGTTATGTGGCAGCTGATAGGCTTGTTTCAGCGTTTTGAGTTCTCTCCCAAGATTTTGAATGAATGCTTATTCTGTCAATTTAAAAACTTGGTGTCTTAACTTAAGCCTTGCATTTGGCTGATGTCCTCAATGCTGCCCAACCCCTGATGAAGCCAGGTTACCGGTGAAACATGTCGGGGGCAGATGTAGTTTTTAAATGTTTGTCTGTCCCCTCCAATGTAGTCCGCAATTCAATGTATTCAGAAATCCTATGTAGTCAGCTAGCCAAGCAGTCATCAGAGATAGTGAATATGTGTCTCAGCCACAGCACTAGCCAGTGAGCCAATTAAAGAAAACCAACCAGCTAGTTTAGCTAGTGAACATATATTTGAGTCACAGCACCAGCTGGTGAGTCGAGTGCAGTTATATCAGTCAGCTAGTTTAGCTAGCAGCTTTACAAGGGTATGTGTGTAGTGTGATCGAATGTGAATGATTCCGCATCTGACAGCTATTGACATAGTGTCAGATAAGTTCAAAATTCTGTGAAAGTATATGTCTATCAGCGAACTAATTGAGCCGCAATCCCAGAACGGGTAGTTCTTGATACAAAGTCACACAAACTTTACCACATACAGTACCTATGGCATATGAATATCAGTGAAGCAATTATTTTCAAAGAGACGTTTTCAGATATCACTTTGCTGGTGGTCAGTGAAATAAATGTATTCCCTGGTTATAAAGTGCTGGGCTTTGATGAATTAGAGGAGACTGTGCACATCTTCACTACCCTCAAAAGTGACGTCTGAGTACACAAAGGAGTGACAGCAGTGGCGTACGGATCGCCATAGCAACGGCTATGGGGCCCTACACCACTGGGGGCCCGGGCTGCCTGCTGAGTATTTTTAATTTTTTAAATTCATGTGGCGACAAGCTGTGTACAGTGTTCCCTTCCCTCTAAGCTGTGCAGCCGCGCAGCATTTATTGTGCCCCCGGCCGCTCATGTCTGCTTAGCGGCTGCTCATGTCTGCTCAGCAGCTGCTCACCAATCAGCTCACCCTGCCCCCAGCTTTGCAGCACACAGTTGTTGTGTGAAGTTTCCCCAGCCACAACATCTACACAGCCGTGTACACATCTGGACACCCCCGCCATGGACTCGGCCTCCGCAGCAAGACAGGTGAAGAGCACCCCGGGTCCTGGCCCCACACACAGCCACTGGAGAGAAGGCGCGCCGTGTGCGGGACGTGGCCATGGCTGGAGAGCTGATGAGGGGCATGCGCCGCCACCGCACTGTCCTTAGCAGCCACGAATGGCACCGTTAGTCAGGAGCTGTAATACGGCTGGGGCGTGGGGCCGTTGCCCATAGCAACCAGTCAAAGGCAGCGTTATATGTCTGTAGTGTGTGCGCGCTGACTAGTTGTTATGGGCAATGCATTCACGCTGCCATACTTGTCTCCTTTTTGGAAACTATAACTACATTTTCAGACTTATACCCTACCATTTATAATATAGATTGTGTCCCCACCAGACGAATGCCAGCCAATAGAGATGTGAGTTATACATGGCAAAACCCCATAAATGGGGGTGGTTTATTAACCCTTCTAAAGAGCCCTTTACACCGGCCGCCTGCTGGCAATCACTGGAACCATTGTGTGCGTTCCCAACATTGCTTGTCAGTGATCGCCCCTGTTGTATGGGGTGAGGGATCGCTGCTCCCATAGAGATTCATTATTTGAAATGATAACTTGAGTGCTGGATTCGCGGATACTGGAAAACTCCCTGATCGGTGTGGGTCCCAGTGTTCGGGCCTCCAACGAGGCTGAGAAGGAGTCCTTTTCCTCAAATCTGATGGAGCAGTCCCATAGAGAATGAATGGAGCTGCAGGGGGCATGCCCTTCCTGCTGCTGCATCACAATGGGTCCTCTGTTCTTGGGATTGTTGGAGGTCCCAGCAGTAGGAAAGTAGCAAGAAAAGGTACAAAAATAACTGATGCTGGATCTGTCAGCAGTTTTAACTAAGAGCAACAGAAGCTAATGACAGATCCACTTAGAAAAATGCTGGGTCACTTTTACCAATATGTTATATGGAACAAATGATGAGTTCTGAATATTCATAAGTTCCTAAATTTTCTCCGCCCCTCTGCTGCTTCTTTAGTTGGGAAAAAAACTGTCATTTAGAGGCAGGGGCGGAGAAAACCAGAAGCTCCGAGAGGGGGGCCATAAAATTTTTTGCTATGGGGCCCAGTCATTTGTAGCTACGCCCTGAGTGACAGACAAGGTTTTTAACCTGTGTGTTGGCTCACAGTTGTTTTAAATGTACCAATAAAAGTGATGTATTATATCGATACGTCACCTGGGTCAAGTAAGGTTAAGAGCCGCCTAGCCTTTGTAAATTTTCTGTAATTAATGCATCGGTACCCAGGCTTGGGTCCCTATTGCTCATTATTCAGGCTGAACAGGAGACATCTGGAGTGATGGTTTCAACCCGTAGCATATGATACTCACTAAACAGGGCTCTGTGGGTGAAGTACAAGGAGGGACCCATGGCTTAAAGGGGATGTCTCACTTCAGCAAATAACATTTATTATGTAGAAGAAATTAATACAAGCCACTTGCTAATATATTGTTATAATCCATATTGCTTCCATTGCTGGCTGAATTCATTTTTTCATCACATTATACACTGCTTATTTACATGGTTATGAACACCCTGTAATCCAGCAGTGGTGGCCGTGCTTGCACACTATAGGTAAAAGCACCAGCCTATGTATGCTCCCATGGTTCCGGGCCACCAGAGAGGTCGGCGCTTTTTCTTTAGTGTGCAAGCATGACCACCACTGATGGATTGCAGGGTAGTCATAACCATGGAAACGAGCAGTGTATAGTCGGATGGAAAAATTAATCTCTAATCAGCAGTATTCCTACAGGTCAGTTCCTGAGGACAAGAAGAATCTGCTCCACACCAGCAACTTTTGCAAAAAAAAAGCTTCAACACCGATGTATGGGTAGAGGCTCTCATAAAAGAGATATTCAAGCCAAAGCCATAAAAAAGGAGACCCTATTGAATCCACGTCCTACTAAAAGAAGCCAGAAAGATTAACAGGTAAGGTTCATTTCCACAACTCAAGGTGAAAGGAAATGATACAAGCGTTGGTAAAACATTGGGACATATTATGTGTCGATCCTGTTCTCTCTATATCTCTACCACCGAAATCCTCCATCACCTATTGACGATCATGAAATCTTAGGGATCTACTTGCACAAAGTTATTATCCAGAGACCCATCAGGTTGGACTGTTTGGATCAAAAGATCCCAAATGGGGGTGCCAACCATGCAATAACTATATGGCATGCAAAAAAAATGTGGACCAGGCTACCCATTTCTGGAATTCTGAGAGATGACAACAATAAAAAGATCACATTTGCTATGTACGATGGGAGTATGTAGCGAGGGATGTAGAGGACATCACCACATTGAAAACAATAAATTATCAGTTCCATAAGTATCACAATTGTGTTGAGATTTATTGGTAAAGACAATGTGGATATACCAAGTAATTGGAAGAAAGTTATTTCGTGGAAAACAAAAACGCAGTGCCATCTATACTCTGAATATGGTTACACTTAGCGGTCTAGATGAGGCCCTCAGTTTCGCTCCCTTTCTATTTGTTCCGCTATACTTTGCCCTATTTACATTATCTTCATAGTGATCCAATGTTCAGTGGTTCCCACTCTTGTTTTTAATTGTCTCAAACTGCTTACTGACTTGTGTGAGTCGGTTTGTCTTTACCCTAGATGCCTATTCTAAATCATGTTTTGGATGTGGGGCTTTTTGCAGAAATAATTCCTTTTATCTGGACCCATGGCAACAAGATGTATTCATAATGTAGCAATTGCATTTACTTGCTAAATAAAAGAATGTTTACAATAATAATTGCACATTTATTATGTATCACTATCATATGTATAGATATATATATATATAAATATATATATATATATATATATATATATATATCCTAATATATTTACTATAAGGTCCTTGTGATTGTTCTTAACTTGTATATCTTTGACACATATTCACCCATGCACTATTTGCACTTTTTCCCACTCTGTAATTTTTTTCCCACTCTGCATTTTTTTCATGCACTGTTCACACTGGATGTGCTTGCAATTTTACATGCCTTGAGTTTTGGCAACGTGCCTCTTCAGTAGGGTGGCCATTCAGGCCAACCTCAAAAGTTGGACTTAAAAACCCACCCCGATCCCACTAGGCCACGCACCCTCCCAACTCCACAGCCGACGGGGATTGAAAAAATGAAGGTAAAAATCATCTTGGTGTCAACTGCAGGGGTGGGAGGGAGGGACTTTCCCCTGCAGTTCACGCTCATACAGCACATTGCTGCTGTCTGAGCGTGAGCTGTTAAAAGAACATCCCTGTGTTCGTCCACGCCCTGCGCCCAACGGAGGACAGGGAGTCTGAAAGCCGGGCTGTGTGGCCTAAAACCGGACCTCTGGCCTCCCTACTCTTTAGATGTGGTGTGGCTTCTGCAGCGCAACCACGTGACAACAAGGTCGCCAGAGCCCATATAGTCATGCTTATAATGTTTACATATGTATTAGCACATGTAGTACATTTACTTGCAATTTGGTGATGTTCCTATGTACATGCTTTTTGTATATATAAGGTTGCCATGGCTACGGCATTCTTCCTGCTTGAAACATATAGTAAATGGGCTTCCTGGTGTGACCTCATCATGTGATGAGGGCCATGTGATAGTGCCTCAGCTATGCTAGTGAAACACCCTTAATCATGTGCTCAGCCACCTGAGGCACAGGTCATGTGACCCAGCTATCCTGTGCGTAAGATGCCATCTACATATACTCCTTCCACCCACTACTGATCTCATTAAAGGGGTTCTCCAGGAATTATGAAAATGAAAATACTTAAATATTACCCTGACAAGCAGAGCAGAGAGGAGGATGATGCAGCTCTTTACATCAGTGTTGTGATTAGGACAGGTTTTGTATGTACTAATAGGAAGGCAGCCATTTTATTTCTCCTAATGATTGCTCCCCAGACAAAAAGGAGCCATTATAACTAATGAAAGGTATTTGGGAATATATTTATAATAAAGTAATATTTAAGTATTTTCATTTTATGAATTCCCAAAGAACCCCTTTAATGTACACTTTCTGCTGTCCACACAATTCTGATTGGCTACCAGGGGTATTTAAAGAGTGTTGAGCGCCTCGTAGAGATATCCTCCCACCTCCTGAGGAAGCAATGTGAAACATGTGATGGGAAACTGTGTCACATTTGGGTCTGTATTGAGTTTATTTATTGGTTGGACCTGGTGATTTTTTTGTGTATGTAACTTATGTGTATGTACTATTAGTATTTTGTGTCTGTTCATTGCAATTAGAGATTCTGACCCCATCAGGCCCACATATGTGTTTTTTTACATAATGTTTCAATAATGATACAATTTTTTTTAATAAATCATTGAAGTGTGCTACTTTTGAGGTAGCATTGCTAGTTGCATATTGGTACATGTACTTTACCCTTGCAGACCATTTTTATAGGTGTAATAAATCAGTAATGGCATGTCAAAAACTAAATGTTGGTCCTCTTAACAAAGATGGCTGCTTTATGTTTATTGGAAGCCATTTTGTTTCCTGTTTAGGCCTTCATTTACCCATGTGGCAAGTCTATCATTGCTCAAGTATTCCAGGCTCCTACTCCTCAGAACTGTCTTACCGAAACTTTCTGCTCCTTGCTATATTACCACCTTTTGATTTTCACTTAAAGCTGCATTATGGACAACACATCTACAGTTCATAACTTCACCTAGTTTATTTCACTGGCCACCGGATTCCAGCTGTGTATAATAATATTGTAACAGAATACTCAAGCCCTTACTATGGAATCTGTTAGCAAGATGGAATAAGCCAGGCATGGAAAATGGCTTAAATCTACACCAGCAAGGGGGAAAATGCTGGTCCTAATGTCCCTCTAAGTGCTTATTTACACAGGTATAAGAAAGCAATTTTTGCAGTAAAATAAATGTGAACTTAAACTACATGGTCTAATGCAGTAATGTGCAATCTAATGTGGTGAAGTGTCTTTGAACTATATGTTGTATAGCAATGCATTTTGTGGTGAAATATCTTGAACTAAACGGTCGAATGCATAAATTTGTTCGCTAAGGGCGGGTTCTCACCAGCGCTAGGAGTTCTGATAGTGTTCCATTATAACGGAATTTTAGGATAGAATGCAAAACGGAACCCTTTAAGAGGCATTCCGCATTGCCCTAGCCTAATATAGATCTATGGGCACAAATAACGGTTCCGTTATACATGACAGGAAAAAAAGTCCTAGTAATTCAGGGCAGAGGGAGCACCCTCACTATAACATGGAATGCAGAAACTGTTTTAACACAATCATAGACCTAACCAAAGCCAAGAAAACTGCAATAAGACTGTACCTTCAATTGAAGGTGCAGTCTTATTGCTGTTTTCTTGGCTTTGGTTATGTCTAGAAAAACAAGTCCTGTCGACTTTCTCTTTTTTTTTTTTTTCCTTCATGTATAACTGAACAAAACAGAATGCCTTTTTGCATTCCATCCTAAAATTCTGTTGTGACCTGTAATAGCAGAATATAATGGAATTACTAGCACTGGTGAGAACTTGCAAGGGTATAACAATGCAATTTTTACAGTAAAATGTTTTTGAACTATGTGTTCAATAACACGGGTATAAAAATAGTGTTATTAACATAAAATGCTTTTGATATAACTGGACAAAACAGTAATATGCAATGTGTTTAATGCCTTCCCTTTAAAGATGGTGGATGCCATAGCGGCCGGGTACCTGCTGTTTCATACAGCAGACACTCATGGCTAATGTACACCCTATGGTAATGTTGGTTGTGGACTTTCAACCCTTCAGATACTGTGGTCAAACGTGACTACGGCATCTGTATGCGTTAAAATCCGGATTCATGTTCTTACGGGTGTACTCCAGCTCCACCTGGCGGGGATCAGGGGAGTCAGAGTGTGTTTGTCGCAGCTACTGTCCTCCTGTGTTACAGGAGGCTGCTGCACATTAATTCCTAAGGTGCCCCTGGCAGGGCTCCATCAGGGTGCAGTATAATTCCCATAGACTTCAATGGTAATGCATTGGACTCTATGAAAGAAGAAATCTAATGATTGCTTGTTAAAGATCCCTATGGGAACTATAAAAGTGTAAAAAAAATATATAAAAATTAAATTCCCCCCCCCCCTTCCCCCAACAGTACACAGAACTGTAAGAAAAAAAAAAATACACATGGGTAGGCTTGAGTGAATCAAGGTTTGAATCATAGATCCGAAGCCGATTCGTTCAAATAACTCATTGTTAATGCTGTTTACGTACAGCATTAAAATGTATTTGTCTCGCCTGAAGTTGTGTGAGACTTCGGCGAATTACAATGGTATTCCAATCTGTGTATTTAAAAACATTCTTGTGCAACTTCGGGTGAGACGAAGTTTGACTCCACTGAGCAATTACATTTTTAATGCTGCACGGATTCAACATTAACAGCGAAGTCTTTGAACAAATTAACTTCGGATCGTTGAACCAAAGTTCAATTCGCTGAAGCCACGTGCGAAAATACCCATACTATTAAATCATAAAAAAATTTACCCCATACGGAACATTGTGAAATGGAAAGTCAAAGTGGTCGATTTTTTTTGTATTTAGGTCACTTCACCTCCCACAAAATATTAAATAAGAAGTGATCAAAAATATGCACACAGCTCTATACACATAACTACAAAAAAAGTTTTCAACAAAAACTATACATTTTCCCCTCACCATCATGACGACACCTTACTATGAGATTATTCTTCTCCTCCTACCAGGCAGGGCCCTCCTGTATGCAATCCTTAGTGTCTTCCTGTTCCTGCCAGGGGGAGGAGCCGGAGGAGTCCCTGTGCCTCGGACGTCTGGGGCTTACCTTGGCCAAGTAGGTCCCGTACACGTGCGCCAGCCGCCCTCTCATGTGCGCCAGTAGAGGGGGCGGGCCACTGCATCCGCACACTCAAATGGAGTTCCTCCGGATCCTATTGGCTGCCCATAACTCTCAGCTCCAGCGGGTGACGTCATTCGGGGTCCTAATGGGGACGCCCTGGGTGAATGCCAGCCGGATGACGTCGTGAACAAGCTTCCCAGGATTGGCTATAAATACTGGCGCACTGGTCAAGGCAGAAGTTGCCCTCTGATCAGCAATCTCCTGCAGTCCTCACCCCAATTTTCCTGAGAACAATGGAGCTTGGGGAATGCATGGAACAACCTGTCATACTGACAGTGAGTGAACAAGCAAGGTGGAGGTCTTGAGTACTGGACTGCAGAGACATATTTTAATATGCCTTTTCTCTCTTTCTTTTGTATGTTAAGAGTGACAAGGATGGGTCAGCTAAATCTAAAATAGCACAAAAATCTAAGTCTCTCAGATGTGGTGTGTGTGCGGGTAGGCTTCCAGATAAATACCTAAACAATAATGTAGAAAATGCACTGAAAATATAGAGAAGAGGTACCTTCCCTGAAAGATGAAATGAAAGATATGATACGGCAGGAGATAGGTTCTGCTTTAGCGGATTTTCCTCCTACCCCTGTCGACCCATCCACCTCTAAACGCGAGTCCAGGAAGGGATCATCCTTGTCCTCTGAGGATTCCTCGGATTGGGAGGGAAAACTAGTGATTCAAACTCTGATTCTGGTAGTGATAGTGAATTCAAAAAATATCTGTTTTCTTCCGAAGATATTAATGACCTATTGAAAGCTGTCAGGGCGATGATGGAAATTAAGAAAGAAAATGTCCAGAGATACGCCCTAGATAAAATGTTTTCTAGGTTAGAGGAAATGAAAAAGAGGGTGTTCCCAGTACATAAAAATCTGCATTCACTAATAAGAGAATGGAAAAACACGCATAGGAAGGTTTTTCTGCCCAAAACCTTTAAAAAGAGACTGCCCTTTAATTACTAAAATTTAGACCTTCTTTTGAATTGCCCAAAAATAAATCTCTCTTTTTAAGTTAGCGAAAGGTTCCTCCTTACCGTTTGAAGATACGGGATCTCTTCTTGATCCCATGGACAAAAAGATAGATCCAAATCTCTGGAAAACCAAATATTGCAGCTACTTTAGTTACCAGGTCCCTTAAAAGCTGGTTGCTACATTTAGAATCACTTCTAAAATCTAATACACCTTATGAAAGCTTTGCAGAATCCTTTCCTATGCTTCTAAAAGCGGTTGAGTTCATGTCCGACACTACAGCGGACTTGGTAAGATTTACCGCCAGGACCACTGCATTAGCCAATAGCGATAGAAGAATGTTATGGCTAAAAATCATGGTCTGGAGATATGGGCTCTAAATCTAGACTTTGTAGTATTCCCTTCTATGGCATTGGCAACCAGGCAACATTGAGAAAGTTTGTGGAATCCTGGAAGGTCTTTTTGCCAAGCCCTTGGTTGATAGATATACTTTTGCAGGGTTACAGGATTTCCTTTCTCAATGTTCCCCCCACAACGTTTGTGGTCTGTCTGGTCCAGGAGGGGGTCTGTTTAGCATCATTGGATCTAAAAAATGCATATTTCTATATACCGATTCACCAAAATCATCAACAGTATCTGAGAATAGCAGTGTGAATTCAAGGTCAAATAAAGCACTTTTAATTTCAAACCCTTCCCTTTGGAATAACTACAGCACCCAGACTTTTTACAAAGATAATCTTAGAAATGGTCTCCCCTCTGAGGAAACAAAATGTCCTAATAATACCTTACTTAGACGACCTTTAATAGTAGGTAATTCCAAAACAGACCTAGAAAACAATCTGTTAAGACCAGATGCAGGCTAGAAGATCTAGGTTGGATAATAAACTGGGAAAAATCGCAGATTCTACCTACACAAAAGATAGTGTTTTTGGGCATTCTTATTGACTCGGTCAAACAGATGTGTTTTCTACCAGAAGTCAAAATACAGACGATCCAATCCCAGATAATATGTTTCAAAAAGCAAAAGTCCCATACCCTCCTACAAACTATGGCCCTCATTGGGTCTCTAACAGCCTGTATCCCAGCAGTGAAAGGGGCCCAATGGGACTCCCGGCCACTTCGGAGTTATATGTTACAACAGTGGGATTGGAGACAGGAATCATTGGACAAAATAATTACAATTCCAGAATGCGGTGCCATGGGTGGTAAGGGACCCAGTAATTCTTACTACAGATGCCAGCCTCTGGGGTTGGGGGGGCTCATTTACAGACTCTGTCAGCCCAGGGGGAGTGGTCAAAGACTCTGAGAATGCAGTCATCCAACTTCCAGGAACTAAGAGCAGTGAAAGTAGCCCTGACTTATTTTTCAGAAGAACTAAAGGGATCCAACGTTCAAATCAGATCAGACATAAACCGTCAGGGGGTACAAGGAGAAAAATCCTAATATCCCTAACCAACAAGATTTTTTTATTGGCAGAAAACTGTCAACTCCCTGTCAGCAGTCTTTTTAAAAGGAACACAAAATGTCAAGGCGGATTTTATAAGCAAGAAAAGATTGGATCCAGGAGATTGGAGTTTAAAGGAAGAAATATTCAACTCGCTGATCCAGAAATGGGGGATGCCACAAATAGATTTATTTGCGAACAAGAACAACGCAAAAGTACCGATCTACTACTCCTTGGATCCAAGAGACCAAGAAAGTGTAGGAACAGATGCATCAGGTGGAATTTCAATCTAGCATACTGCTTTCCCCCGCTACGTTTAATACCAAGAGTCTTAAGGAAGATACGAGAGAACAGGGTAAAGGTCATTCTAGTAGACCCAGACTGGCCGAGAAAATCCTGGTACTCGCTCCTGAAAAAATGACAAGGGAAAATCCCTGGACTTTACAGTGATCCCTGGACCTTCTAATACAAGGTCTATTCTCCCATCAAGTCTGTGTCTGTCAGCATGGATCCTGAAATGCTGATTTTTATATCTAAGAGTCTTTCAGATTTTGTAGTCAGCATTATGTTAGCCAGTATAAAAAAAACACTCATAAAATCTACCATAAGATATGGAAAAAATATATATCTTGGTGTTCAGAAAATTATTCAGTTAAAATGGGGGATATCTCTTCAGTTTTGGAGTTCTTACAAGAAGGATTTATCAAGGGGTTAAAAGCTAGCACCCTCAGAGTTCAGATATCTGCTCAGCACTTTTTTGGGATGTAAAGCTGTCTGTTAACCTATGGATAGTTAGGTACTTTATATATTTTTTATAATACTCTTTGATTATTGGGTTGAGGCTATGAGTTAGTTTGCATTTATTGGATTCATGAAGGGTACTGACAGACTTAGACCTAGACTAAGACTGATAATTACACCTTTGGACCTAAACCTAATCCTTTCAGGTCTTACTATTGCCCCATTTGAACCTTTTGGAGGAAGTAAACGTCAAGTTCTTGACCCTCAAGATGGTGTTCCTTGTCGCCATAAAGTCAGCTCACAGGGTTAATTAAATACAAACTTTCTCTGTCAGGAAGCCATTCCTAATCATCGGAGATGATAGAATTTGTTTGAGGTTTGAGGACTCTTTTCTTCCTAAGGTGGTGTCGTATTTTTACAGAATGGAGGAAGTTTTTCTTCCCTCATTCTGAGAAAATCCTAGATCTGAAGCAAAAAAAGCTTTTCACAGTTTAGATGTCAAGAGATGCGTTCTCCAATATTTATCAGTTATTGAGAACTGGAGGAAATCCAATAGTCTTTTTATTAAGTTCTTGGCAAACAGGAGAGGTCTTAAAGCTTCTAGAGCGACTATAGTGCAATGGCTTAAGTCGGCAATTTGTGAAGCCTACAGGGTAATGGGTTAGGAACCATCTTCTAACCTGAAAACTCATTCTACTAGGGCAGTATCGACATCCTGGTCTGAAAGAGCATCCGCTTCTTAGGATCAAATATGTAAGGAGGCAACATGGTCCAACCCTCATACTTTTGTTAAACACTGGAAAGTAGACATTGCTGCAAGAAGGGACCTTAAATATGGAAGAAAAGTTCTTTAGGCAGTTGTCCGACACTAAATTAATAATCTGTTAATTCTCATAGTAAGGTACCATCATGGAGGTGAGGGGAAAACTGAATTAGTCTTACCAGTAATTCCCTTTACGAAACCTCCATGACGACACTACTTATGAAGTTCAATAAGAGTTTTTTTTTTTTTCCTTTCTGTTATTTATATGAATTCTAAATATGTATAATCTAAGCACTGGTTATTATACTGTAAGTCTAAAGCTATAAAGTATGGATGTTTTGTGGTATGAATGTTGTAATATAGGGCCTGTCAAGTCCGGAAGACACTGAGGATTGCATGGAGGAAGGCCCTCTTCGAAGCTTCCTGTCCCTGTCTGGTAGGAGGAGGAGGAAAATCTCATAGTAAGGTGCCGTCCATGGAGGTGAGGGAAAAACTGAATTAGTCTTACCAGTAATTCCCTTTTTACGAAACCTCTATGATGGCACCGCTTATATTTCTCCCCCAAACCCCACCCACCCCAAAATAAAAATAAAAAAAAAAAAAATAAAAAAAAAAATTAAAAAACACATACTTATTAAGTTCAATAAGAGTTTTTTTTCTTTTTCCTTTCTGTTGTTTATATGAATTCTAAATATGTATAATCTAAGCACTGGTTATTATACTGTAAGTCTAAAGCTATAAAGTATGAATGTTGTAATATAGGGCCTGTCTGAGTATTGTATGGCGGAAGGCCCTTTTTGAAGCTTCCTGTCCCTGCCTGGTAGGAGGAGGAGGATAATCTTAAAGTAAGGTGCTGTCATGGAGGTTTTGTGAAAAGGGAATTACTGGTAAGGCTAATTCAGTGATTTTGTATTGCCATAATCATACTGACTTGGAGAATCAAGGTAACTAGTCAGTTTTACCATATAGGGAACACCATTAAAAGAAAACCCATACAACTGTTGTGGAATTGTGTCTGTGGGCTAGGGTAGTAAAGAGAAAAGAATTGCAGCAGGGCATAATGCACCTGTCACCTAGGACCAGTGGGCAAAGCTGGCGATGAAGCGAAATACCCAGCCTGCAACTACCACTCACACCACCAATGGTGAGGGGTATTAACATCATTTCACCTCATAACCAATTTGAAACCTGATGCACTGTGTTTCTGTAGAGGCAATAGTAGTAGCAGTATTGTAGCAGTTGCAATACTGTATGGAACATGGTTAATAGGATAATCAGACAGTGGCATTACTGGGCTGAAGATAAATAGTCCCTGGAGCAATACCACATGTATTAATTGGCATCGGCGGGAGGTGTGTCAAAATCTTCATGGATTATGCTCAATTAATTTTCACAAATGTAAGGATTCCTGCACTTGCAGAGCATAATTTTGTCCACTTCATTCTGATGACACCACCAGCCATCTTGAATACCCAGTAAACTGGAAGCTGTACAAGTTCAGCAGCCACTGTTCCAATCTGCCACCCAGAATTCAATGGGGTCAGGGAACGGGGTATGTGCCAAAGAAAAGGCAAATTCAAGGTATGACTGAACCTGGTTGTTCAGATGGTGTGTAACCGGTTGCTCTTGTGTGTCAAGTTGGAGTAGCACTTGAAAAAACTGTTCCATCATTCAGCAAACTGAATTGCCTGCTGCTCGTATTCTCTAATTATACTGTTCCCTTACTGTAAAAACACAATACATGTGGCAGTAAACTGGGATATACGACATGGCTTCAAACTGAATGTGCAAGCCTAGTATAGAAACTATACCTCTCGGGCATTTTGACTCCACAGGTGTTTTCCAGAAATGAGTGTGTAGTTGATAGTGAAGTAATTATGCAAGCCATGTGGCATATCAGTGCAATAAGGTGGTAAAATGATAGGGCACATAAAGGATAAAATGAATAATACATGGATTAGTGGTATACTTTGAAGCAATCCTTTATGCACATGCCAGGTTTTTCAGGGCAAGTTTCAGTGATAAATGGTGTCCTTTCGTATCCCACTTTTGGAACATACTCCATATTTTCGGGGTACAATACGGGTACTATCACTTCTACAATTACTGGGCTCTCCCTTCCTGTTTTTGAAAAATTAGGGCCTTGATCACCACCTCTTGAAACTGAAGGAATGTCCTTGTCTGGTCTTCAGATCCATATGGGATGACTTTGGGGGGGCTGCTTCAGTTGTACTGGTACTCGATGAATGTGTATTTGATTCATATGGTGCTCGGTGGTAACTTTACATGGGCAAAATACCAGGAAAGAGCATTCATACGAATGTTCATTCCCAATAATTGTACAATATAGGGGCCGTGTTATCTTGTATTGTAAGTGCAGTGACCACGTTTGAGGTGACCCTAACACTATGTTGGACCCCCCAGACCCGCCGAGGTGTCACCATGTGTTGCTGCTCTCTGGGGCAAATGGAAAGGCGTGATACACCCCAATAGGAAATATGTCCAGAGAGTCAGGGTTTGTGCTGGCTTCTCCAGTCTCCTCTAGCAGAAGGTTCCATGCTGAGGAGCCCTGAGTTAGCTGTCCCTCTCACACATAAGAGTAATACCCTGGTAAAAAAAGCTGGTGGCCCAGGGTCTGTGACTCAGTCTACAGGTAGAGTATACCCGTCTCAGCATCTTCTGGTCACTTGTAGAGTTTGACAGTCTCTCCTACTAAACACTGGTCCCTATCTGCAGGCAACTAGGGGCTTTGATGGCTCTTTTATAAGGCTTCTAACTGATCTAGAACTTTCTAGTGGGAGGTGTGAAGCTGGAGAAGCACAGCCTAACTGAAAGAATGGTGCAGTTCATAGTTGTCATAGAATTGTAATGTGCCTCGATAAAAGTCAATGGGAATGACTAACCAATTTCCAGATATAAACAGCTGTCTGACAGAGCTAATGATTGTTATTTCCCTGTGGAAAATGACTAGATTCTCAGTGCACAGACTGAAAAGTCCCAAAGTCTCTCAGTATTAGCTGGCTGTGCATTAAACCTTTCCACAGAGAAGTACAAATGAACAGGATATATTACCATAAACACATAAAATTCAGTTCAATATAATAAGTAGAAGTGTAAACAATGAATAGATTATAGTGCAAGTTAACCATTCAAATACTCCAAAGTATCCTTGCCCTGCATATGCTTTTACGTTGTGGTACTGTTTGCCTTTGTTGCTCTGACTTTCGTTGTCTGCTGGGTGTGACTCTATGAATTTGTTAGTGCTACTGTATCTTTGTGCAATGATACCAAGCTATTCTGTGTTAAGTCATTTAAGCAATTTACTCTAGGCCATCTTTTAGAAAACATGAACACCTAGGTATCTGTTTCAGATTATAAGTGATGCATATACAATGTGATTATTTTAAATGCCTTTCATCTTTTTTCTCTCCTTATGCAGACCTGCTAAGGCAATTTTTGTAATTTGCAGTGATTCTGCCAGCTCCAGCAAAAATGGTGAGAAATGAGTAGTAAATTAGCATCATAGCTGCACCATGGTCAGGGTTATTTTATATGCTGAAGTTGCTTCCAGCTATGTGTATAACTGAACAAAGGGAATTATAGATTACATTTTTTTCATTATGTTTTCTGTGGAGGGTTGCTAGTGGCATCATTGTGGCACAACTTGTAACATAACTCACATATCTACTTTAGCTTGTCTGCCAAGGGAATTTCCTCTTACTGAACATCATATTCAATAAATATGATGGCTCATACAGTTTTTTCAGGCAGTGCCAAAACCTCCAATATTAACTGGTATGCTTTAATTTATCAGCTTAGTTTTTCATGATGAGTAACTTCATGTTGAAGTTAAAAAGTTAAGAATGTTGATCAGATTTACTGCGTTATTATTGAAATGAAAGTAAATGGACGAAGAAGCTTTATTTTTTTAGAGGGTTTCTGGAACTGTTAGCGTGTATTCACATTGCAGATTTTTCTTGTGGAATTTTGTTATAGACACTGCACCAAAATCCTGCTCACATGGTGTCTGCTTCCCATTGTTTTCAATAGGAGTCACAGCTGCAGTTTGCAAGCCAATAGTTTAAAGCTGTGACCATGCCAAGAAGGGACATGTCCCTTTTTGGCGTGGTGTGCAGACAGCTGCCCCTTGAAGCCATGGCCGGCGTCTGCTCACAATCTAGCTCCATTCAATAAAGCTAAACCATGAGAGGGACCACAGCATCCAAACTTAAACTGCAGCACAAATCCCGGTGAATGGGCCCTTAGTGTTTGTTCAGATGTGGCCAATTTGTTGCTGATTTTCGGTGCAGAATCCACATGTTAAATGTACGGTAAATAGGATTTATAATTTATTTATTTTTTACTGAAGATTTTCCAACACAAATAGGCTTACTATATTGCAGATTTGCGTGTTCACCCAGATTTTATTTTGTAATGCATATGGCAAAAATGCCCTAAACAGACAAAATAGTGAGACAGCACTGTGGCCCTTCCGTCCTTGTATTCTGTGATTAGCATTGGTCACGTCATGCAAAGGTTTAAATAGTAAAAATCAATTTTATTTTTTTATCTGCCATCAGAGCAGGATTCTACACTGTGTTGCCCCACTCTTGGTCACTTGGACACTGTGGCAGTATGGCTACTGCTGCAGGGCAGAAGCGCACATGAAGAACGGCCAATCTGCAGTTTGCTCTCCTGCCTGCAAACAGTTGTTTGGCCAAGCCCAGAGAGCATGACATGGTGCTTTCAAAGCCTCATTTAAAAGTGCAGCAGAAAATGTTACTAGAGCTTCCTACAAACAATTTTGGGCATAAAACTACAACTAGAACCTCTCCTAACAAATTGAGGTCACTGTTAGGGCACTATGGTGGACCCAGGCCACATTGGTGGGGAGGGGCAAATAACACTCTAGAAAAAAAAAAAGATTTCAGTAGTGTAAATCAAAAGTTGTCAACCTATTATGAAATTGTCGTATAACCCCCCTCACACGCACGCATGCACACATGTCCTATTTCCTGTGTCTAAATGCCACCCTCTGGATTGTAAAACATGCACTGGGCACTTGTATTGCTATTTTCGCAAAAAAAAAAACAACAACAACATAGTTTTGGATGATTGACTCAAAGAAGGAATATCTACAGTATATATACCCTCTGTGTGGGGATTTATGATATGCACAATTTTTTCTCTTTAATAAAAGTATTTGACATGAAAACATTGTTTAGCAGTATTTTCGGGATGTGACTTTTGTGTTGAATTATTTGTTATATTAAAAATTAATTTGGATCTAATAAAAGAAGCCTCAGAGAGGGAAACTCCACTAAAAACATTGATTCTTGCTGTGATTATTTTGATGTTTCAGGCTCCATAATACATTTTATTTTCTGCATATTACTAAGCAGTAACTCATGTTTTAATTTTCTCCCTTTCATCTGCTTCCATTTTTGAAGAACACAGCATAAATAGAAAAGTATTTCCAATTCATTGGGTATTATAGCCTGCAAGCAGCAATTGGGCTGAGGTCATTTGGGCCACCAGAGGTATGATTCATGTTTAATTAATTTGCTATCAATGCATATTCAAGACTTATCTACAAGTTTTAATGTTATTGGTTCCAAAGTCAGCTATTACCATATTTTTTTTGTATGGGCCGTTTATATATTTTATCATGTTCAAATTAATCATGTTATAACTGGGGACCATTCAGAATAGAAATCATTGACCACAACTCTCTGGACATGGTCTTTCATCCAGTTTTCAATCCAATTACAAACTATACGTTCTAAGCCTATACACCTTATTTAGCCTATTAGACGTCTATGAGGGACAGTATCAAAAGCCTTTGCCAAATCCAAGAACACTACATCCACAGCCGCCCCTCTGTCCAGGCTTCTACTCACCTCTGCATAAAGACAAAACAGGTTATTCTAACAAATTCTGGCCTTGGTAAACCCATGCTGGTTATCACTTATGATATGATAAATCACAAAGCATGATGTACATATGAATCATGGAGCACATCAAAATTACAAATATCTAACAATATGGTTTTTATTAGTACCACAAAATTCATGGCAGACGACTAATGTTTAAACACAATTCAAATCCATAACTACTGTGAGGGTCAATGAATGGATAACAAGACAACCACAGTGCAGCAGCCCAGGTGGGAGGACCTTTGTGGTAGCAGAGGATAGATGGTGGTAGTAGTCTTCATGGTAAATGCACAGTGAATGGAGGACTCGCCCTGGTTACATGATGGCACACTTTTGATTTGTGGGAGTCTCCTGCATGTTGGTAGTTCAGGGTGCCCTTGCTGTTGGTTGGAGTCAGGGGTGGAAGGCAAGATCCCCATGAAAGAGTGATGTGGGCAATGTAATACTATTGCAGGGTAGGTGTTCGTGCATGCAATGATGGGGTTGGTTTTTGCAGCTAACAAGTTCTTTATTTGCCAATAAATTCAATAAAGTAGTCAGTCTTTATCAAGCATGAACTGGCAGATCGTACACAGGTTGCAGTTTCAACAATTTCACAGTTCTACAGACTGCAAAGTTGGTAATTAGTCCTACTGTAGATATTCCTTCTTTGAGTCAATCATCCAAAACTATGCTTTTGTTTTTGTGTTTTTTTTTTTTTTGCAAAAATAGCAATACAAGTGCCCAGTGCATGTTTTACAATCCAGAGGGTGCATTTAAACACCAGAAATAGGACATCTGTGTGTGTGTGTGTGGTTATACAACAATCTCATAGTAGGTTGACAACTTTTGTTTTACACTACTGAAAGTTTTTTTGTTTTTTTTTCTGAATCTACATATTTTGACACTCATAGAACATTAGGCCCAAATCTGTTGGGGCTCAAATACTACATTATTTACAAAATAAATTGTTAGTAGCACTGTCTCTACCTTTAAATTCTAAAATACTTGCAAACAGTCCTATACTTTATGTACATTAGGCCAAATGTTCATATATGGAAGGGTTCCAAATGAGAGACCAAGCACCAAGACTTTTCCTCCCAGAGCCAAATTGTGGGTAGTATCAGCATCAGCTATCCAGCCAGTAGTAGGTCACAGTTGTCCCTAGTTTTGGAAAGGCGCAACATTATCATTTTGGAGAAAGAGGATGAGATTGTGTATTGGATGGCTCACTCCTCTGTCACAGCAGGATGACATGGACGTGGCTTCTGACTACCAGCTCATCGCTCGTGATTGTCCTAACAAATTGCTTCCTGGAACAACCATACCTTTTGGGCAACTTTATAATTTTCCAAAGTAGAATTAAAAATACTCAGAGAATACTTGGCTGAAAATGTTAAGAAAGGCTTTATTCAGCCTTCTTCATCTCCAGCTGGAGCACATTCTGTTCTTTGTACAATAGGCTTAACCTTGTGGCCGTGTATTGATTACAGAGAACTAAATAAGATTGATCTTAATAATCGATACCCTGTACCCTTAATTCCAGAGTTGCTGGAAAGACTTTGTTGTGTCAATATTTTTACCAAACTAGATCTAAAAGTGGCCTATAATCTTATACGGATTTGCCCAGGAGATGAGTACCTTTAGAACTAGATATGGACATTTTGAATATCTGATTGTCTTTTGACCATCTTAATGCCCTTGCCACTTTTCCACGTTTTATTAATGATGTGATGTTCTTGCACCAATTTGCTGTTGCTTATCCCGATACTAGGCTTATATTTTCAGACAGCTTGGAGGAACATACTATGGCATGTCCAGCTTATCTTGGAACATCTACAAGAGAATGATCTTTATATTAAACTGGAAAAATGTGAGTTTGAACAAACCAGGATTTGATTTCTTGGATATATCTCCCAAGAAGTATGGATCCTAGTAAAATTAAAGCTGATGTTGATTGGCCTGCTCCACAAAATTTAAAAGATGTTCAACACTTTATAGGGTTTTCAAATTTCTACAGAAGGTTCATAAATTACTTATTTCAAATTACTTTTCAAAAATCATGTTATCAATCACTTCACTTAAAGAAAAACAAAAGTATTTTTGTGGTCTCCAGCGGCACAGGTTGCTTTTGAGAAACAAAAAATTAGCTGCCTCTAGCTGTGTGTATCTCTCATCTGGTCGTTTTTCTCCATGCTGAGAAAAGACAGATGAAATACCCTGTACAAGCTCTGCAAGAGTAAAATAATCCATGGGCAGTCAAACATAAACATAGGGGCACCACAAATCTTGTGAACCACTTGAAGCGGCATCATTCCATCCCGTGTTCAAAGAGAGGTGCCAGCCGGCTACAGCAACAAGAGTTTCCTTCTTCTGCCATCTCTCTTGCGGCAGCCAGGCCACAATGTCTTTCACATCGTCATCACTTTCTGCTTCTCCCGGTCAGACTACTCCTCTGCTTTGTCGTCAGCCATCGATATTGGAATGTGTGGCCAGGAAACAACTTTACATGTCCAGCAATCAACGGGTGCACAAGCTTAATTCAGACCTGGCCAAGTTGATAGTGATTCAGTTGCTGCCATAACATTTAGTAGAGTCTGTATACTTTAGAGTGCTCATGGGGTACTCTCATCCTTGTCAGAAGATACCTAGCCAACATTATTTCTTCCAAAAGCCATCCCTGCCTTGCACTCTCAAGTGGTGATTGTTGCTGTGCGGCAAGATGCACGCAATGGTGGACACCTGGAGCAGCTGTTATGGGTAGGGACAGTACATGTCTTTCATGGCCCATGGTCCCTCTGAAGAGGGGAGGGTGCCTGGTTCATAGGAAAAGGTCAGAAATTGATGGAAACATCACTGAACTGGTTCGGCAACAGCATGGGGAGGATGTCTAGATGCATCTTGGACTCTCAGGTCGCTGCTGGGTACGATGTTGTCAGAGTAGTACGCCACTTTTACAGACTGACAATAATACGCTCAAAAACATTCGGAGCAAGGGCCAGCTGGTGACCCTGTAAAACATTAGGGGTGAGGGCCTGCTGCTGATCTGACCATCTAAAAAATTTGGTGTGCGAGGGACTGCTGCCGAGCTGACCATTTAAAGAATTTTGTGGATGAGGGCCTGCTGCTGAGCTGACCATTTTAAAAATTTTGTGGACGAGAGCCACAGCTCAGTCTGGTCCCTTATCCCCTGCCACAGCTCTGTGCTGCAAGATGATAATTCAGAGGTGGAAGTTGAGGAGAAGGTGGCGGAGGAGAAGAAGGGGTTGCAGCCACTGAAACCCTGATGGAAGTAGGGCCCAAAATCCTTGGCATCAGTAGCAACTGTGCCATCTCAGGGTACGACTTGCTCCTGGCCTCCACAACGTTCACCCAGTGTGCCGTCGGGTAAGCGTAGCATCCCTGGCCAAAAGCACTTATAATGTCACTGCCACCGCCTAATAAAAAATTACACTGAATAAATTTCACTGATATTTTGGATGCGCACACGTTATACAGGAGGTATAGCGCAAGTAATGTCGCTGCCGCCACCGCCTAATAAAAAAATTACACTGAATGAATGTCACTGATATTTTTATGCGCACACGTTACACTGCAGATGTGGCACTGGTAATGTAACTGTCAGAAGCGGACACCGTCTATTGAAAAAGTACACCGTATGTCACAGATACAATTTTTCACCGCACACGTTACACTTTAGATGTGGCACTGGTAATGTCACTGTCTGCAGCAGACACCGTCTACAGAAAAAGTACACTGGATGTCACAGATATTTTTTGGATGCGCACAGTATATGCTAGAGATGTGGCGCACCTAATATAACTGTCTGCAGCGGCCTAACTATTGCAGGCTATCTAGCGCAGGATGCACTTAAAATAGATATTGCTGCCACACACAATAGTCCTTAAAAGTACTTTTGGGTCTGTAAAGTTTTAGCAATTTAGAGCAGGTTGCGCTACAAACATATATTGCTGCTGCCACACACAATAGTCCTTAAAAGGATTTTTGGGTCTCTGAAAAGTTTTTCTAATAAAAATATTCCTATTTCACTCCCTACACTGTCTGTCCCTTCCTCAGCACAGCTCTCCCTGACTAAGACTGAGCCGAACACGTTTCATCGGGTGCTATATAGCACCCAATGATGCATTCCGGACAGCCAATCACTGTAATGCCCGTAACCAACATGACTATGGCATTACAGTGAGGGCAGTACTTAACTGCAGGTTTTTGGCTGCATAGCAGCCAAGAAACATGCGGGGAGGAGACTCGAGCATCGCGTTTGAACACATACGGTATTTGGCATAATACCACCATCTGCCGAGCATCGAGATGCTCGAGTGGAACTGCTGTTCGGCCAAGCATGCTCAATCAACACTAAAGATCACTTATCAAAGTCCCCTTGTGGGACTAAGTGGTCAAAAAATTAAAGTTTTATGAAATACAAAAAATCACCTTTTTTCCATTGGGGAAAAAAAGCATTTAAATGGGAAAAATTGCAAAAATAAAAACTCTTGCACATATTTGGCATTGCCGCATCTGTAACAGCACTCACTATACTCTTGTCACATAATTTATCCCGCACAGTGAATACCATTAAAAAAGCCAGAATAGCTGTTTTTTGCTTATTTGCCAACAAAAAAAAAATTGCATAAAAAGTGATCATAAAGTGTTACATCCTCCAAAATGGTACCATTAAAAATTACGAGTTGTCCCACAAAAATCAAGCCCTTTACACAGCTCTGTAAAATGAAAAGTAATGTCACGAAAAGGGGGGGAAAGCGTGTACCCACTGTCTGCCACCCACGCCTCTGTCCCTACCTACTTGCACTTGCCCATCTTAGGTAACGGAGCGCAACTGGGCGACGGTCCCTGACCTGGATAAGTGCGGAGGACAGGAGGGACGTGGACAAACGGACAGAAGGAAGAAGTTAACAGACACTGCAGGAACAGTGAACACAACCAAAACAAGCCAAGGGTTCAAGCCGGGAGGTAGTCTAGTAACAGTAGGTGTCTCACAAAACAGAGTCAGATAACAAGCCGGAGTTCAAAACCAGGAGGCCACGTCAAATCCAAGGGGAAACAGAGAAGTCGGGATACAAGCCGGGTCAAACCAAGAAGTCATGTCAAATCCAAAGGAGCAGGCAGCAGCAAAACAGGGAGTCAAATACCGGTCAAAACCAAACACACACAGGAATAGTAGCAGCAGTAGCCCTTGACAGTAAATAATCACAGGCAACCTGTGGCCAGCAGATTGCCTGTATTTATAGTGGCAAGTGAGGGTCATGTGACATGGCCAGCGTCACATGACCGACAGACAGACGAGTCGAGCGCCGAGTGATCAGCTCGGCGCTCAAGGCAGACCTAGGAGCTGGGAGCCTCCCAGCTAGCAAAGCCGCCCTGGGAACGAGGCTGGGCACAGATCCTCGCTCCCGAAGCTAAGCAGCAGGTCTTCGGCTGATGGGAGACCGAAACCTTCGGCTCCCTGTTACAAGTAAAGAAAAAAGTTATGGGTTATGGAATGCGACGAAAGAATGAAAATAAATTGCTTGGTCACTAAGGTTCAAAACAGGCTGATCACTAAGGGGTTAATCCTGCAATGGCTTGTATGGCGACGCAGTACTCCTCTGCATGGTGGCCACGTCCGACACACACTATGACCACTCCGTGTGGCTGTCCTCAAGAAAAAAAAAATTAAAATCCTATGACTTGTTTTCAAATTTGTAATACCTGTGGTGATGATAATGATGTAATCCAGTAGCATTCTGCTGTACATGTTATGCCTTACAACTAAGGCTCAGTGAAGGAGCTGGATTGTGGACATAAACCACCAGGTAATCGCTGCATAAAGAACAACCAGAGAAGAAGGTATGCTAACCGCACAGAATGAGCTTTGTAGTTTATATTAAAGGGATATACCAGAAACAACAGATTATCCCCTATCCACTGTATGTTATCTGTCAGATGTATGGGTCTCACTGTTGGGAGAGCCACTCATCATGAGAACCCGTGTCTTGTATCCCCTTTATGAATAGAGCAGCAGTCCAGTGTGTGTGATGCTATTCATCCCTATGGGACTGAAGGAGATAGCTGAGTACATTGCTTGGCTACCTCCAGCAGTCGCCTAGAGTTTGCCTGAGGCAACTGTGCACATCCTCCATTCAGGTTGGGTGCATGGAACTCCCTTTCTTTTGATCAATCCAACCAGTGTGTATCTAACAATTATGTAAAACATACCCATAGGGCTCAGTTCATCTGATGGTGGCCAAAAAAGTGTTCTTCTGACCTCTGTTGGGGAGGTAATTCTAGGTGTACCTTTTTCAACTGTAAAGGAAAGCATAGCGTAGGCAAACCGCCTAAAAAGTAGACATTATGATTGTCATTTGCTATCTGTCATAAACCATGTCCCTTTTGTGCTGTCCACATAGAGGTCTTGTCCATAAGATGGCCACAGATGGAGGGTCATGTCACCAGGCAAATCACTTCTGTGATGTCTCCTGCATTCAGACTTCACCTGGACTAAAAGCCCAACAGTGGAAGTGCATATTGCATTGTATTTAAACAATGGAGATATTACATGGAGGTCCATCAGCAGCCATTTCATGAACAAGACCTCTGTGTGGACAACACAAAAGCCCTGGCAAACAAGGAGCATATCTCATGAAATATAGAAAATGGTGCACAATTTCTACTAAGGCTATATTGGTAAGTGTCATCTAACCATCCTACAAACACATTGGTGAAAAGTAACCAGAAATTGGCCAAGCCGTTTTAAGTGGCATATAACGGAGATCCTGTAAACATTGATGAAAAGCCCTGACCACAGATGAAGGGCTCATACGCAATGTGCACTGGGTCCGATGTGACTCCTAAGATGGGAATTGGAAATGCTAATAATAATCACGCTTTTCAAAGCTTCATTAAGTGCTGCTGTAATGAAGAATATTTAGCTGTATGTAAATCAGCTAAAGAAGTTCTTAAGACGTCTTCAAGAGATAAAGAATAATGGAACACTTAAGCTTAATGCAAGCTAATAAGCTGAAAGCAAACATTGCAAGCAGATCATATTTCTAGTCTGGAATGCTACAAAAGAATTTATCAGGTTCTGTGAGACTGAATCATATCTCACATAAAATTTTAATTATAAGAAGGATAATAATGGATTTGATGTTAAAACAGACACCATTTGGGCTGAAATTGAGATCTTGAAATGTTTACAGTGGGTAATGAGCAATGTTATTTCTCGGATGTGGCTTGCATCGTTTTTAAAGTATTTCAAAAGTTTTCAGATTGTTAAATGCATATTTTATGTCCTTTTTATTTATTAATTTTAGTTTTATCATCAGTTGTAAATTATTATATCATAAATGGCGTTAATTTTTCAGGCTGTGGTCAGTAGTTGCCCATTTTAATATATTATTCTGTGTTTAACCATAACAGTACTAGAAAAGCCTCTGACATATACAACTTGCTGCTTCTCAGAAGTTACAGTTGCCAACTTAAAGGGTCATGAACTAACTTAAAGGGTCTCATGAACTAACCTTTTTCCTAAAGACCCATCTGTTTTTGCAAGGGAAAGGCCTGGCCAACAATCAATTTCTGCTGCAGGCTTCCAATTTTAATTAATAGCAGATGTAATACATGGATGGTCCGGGTTTACCTGAGCGAGAGTGGCTCTTACTTAGCAGCCCTCCACTCTGGCTTGATATCGAGGGACCTGTATCCTCTTTCTACCATTTCTGTTTTACCAACTACAGTACTTGCATTCCCCATGTTATAATTCTGGAGAATGACTGTGATTCCATTATTATTCCTTTTAGAAGTTATGAATGACTACCAGTTTGCAATGATGGTCCAGATGGGTCTTACCAGTTGAGGGTGTGTCTGACCCTGTGTGCAAGGGCACCCTCCCAACTGGTTACCAACCCTCTGAACCTTCATTGCAATCTGCTAGCAATTCATTCATAACTTCTAGAAGGAATAAAAAAGGAATGGCACATCATTCTCTAGAATTACTACATGGGGAATGTAAGTAGTTTCTAAAACAAATGCCAGGAGAAGTTACAGGCCTTAACAGCTTGTTGTAAACTAATGTCTCTTCCTTAGATATGTCTGTACCTCCATAAATAATGCAAGTACGCACTCTGGGGGGGATTTACTAACTTTGGCTTAATTTGCACCAAAATGGGGATGCATGCCTCACACCACATGTATTTTGTGTTTTAGACACTTTTATGCCTAGGCAAGGGGTGTGGTTTAGAGAAAAGAGGAGCAAAGCTGTACAAAGATGCAAATTTATCATCCAGCATGATGGCACTATTTTAGGGCACATATTAGTTAAAGAGAACCTTTCATTAGAATAAAAAATATAAACCAAGTATACTGACATGTAGAGCGGCGCCCAGAGATCTCCCTGCACTTACTATTATCCCTGGGGAGATCTCTTGGAGCCGCTCTACATGTCGTTATACTTGGTTTATATTTTTTATTCTAATGAAAGGTCCTCTTTAAGTTTTAACTTCTTTCTGGCAGGAATATAACAAAAAACAGAAATTCCTACATTTATTTTATTTTTACATTTAAAATGTTTTCCTGTTAATTGTACAGCATGGATGTTAACTTTATTTTGTCGATCAGTATGATTACAGCAGTACCAAACATAGGTTTATTATGTTTTACTACTTTTACACAAAAATCCTTAGAAAAAATGATCTTGCCTTTATTGGTGCTGTTCTGCGGCACATACTTTTTATAGTTTTGTTTTGTTTTTTTCAGGGAGGGTTTGCACAAAAACATTGATTTTGGAAGTTTTGTTTTAATTTTTTAAGGTGTTCACCAGAGAGATGTGGTGATACCAATTACGTGCATTATTTTGAACACTTTTTGAAATACTGTAGGAAAGCACTTTTTTTATTTTTAAGCATTTTTTTTACATATTTTAGTCCCACTGGGGGACTTGAGCTTTGAATAGACTAATCAGTGATATAATGTGATGCAATACTTCTGTATTGCAGTGTATAATATCATTCAGTATTACAGGCCTTTGGCAGGGCCTAATATGTTTTTATAAGTGGACTTCTGGTTGTTAGTCACCTAATCGCAGGGCAGGAGCCCTTTAAATGTGGCAATCGTAGTTGACTGTAGCGTCTAATGGGTTAACTAGCTGGAATCTGAGTTATCGCTGAACCCGCCATTACAGCAGGACTCTGACTGTTACAGCCAGGCTCCCACAATGATTGCATGGGCAGATCCTGTGCCCACCATGCCGCACACATACATCGGAATGTAATAAATTGCCGTGAAAATGTGGGAAGGGGTTTGAAGTGTATCTGTCTTTTCAGATGACATTTTATAATAAGCTGTCTTATGTGCACATGAGTAATAACATTATATCTGGTCATGTTAGTGGGTGGAGATTAGCTGCTCTTATATCTTCATATACTAAACACAGAGAAAAAAAAATCCTACTCCGCTATCAGTGGCATACCCTCATAAGCAGCAGCAGTAACAGAGGGCATTATACAGGAGTATTGAGCATTGTAACTATGTATCAAGCAGTGAAGTGAAAACAGTAAATCCGTAAATCAGTTATTAGAGACAGCAGCTGATGTGCTTCTGTCTCTCGCTAGCAGCTCCTTCTTCATCCCACTGCCCCTTAGACTTCTATGGTGTGTAGATGTAATCTGAATCTTTAGGGAGCTGTTTAAAGGGGTTGTCGGAGATTTTAATATTAATGGCCTATCTGCAGAATAGGTCATCTAGATCTGATCGTTAGCAGAATAAGACGTTGTTCTGCGGTGAGTGCTGCGCCATCTTTCTTGGCCAGTGATGTGCCATTCAGGTGAATGGGCCTAGGCCAAAATACCAAGCAAACCGGCTATACAAAGTAAGGTGTTCTAAGCTGTTAAGAGCGGCACTCACCAGAGCACTGTGATCTCTCCTAACAGCTGCCGGGAGTCTGACCACTACCAATTAGAGTGGAAAATGGCTGATCAGTCTGTGTGTGGCTCCGTTTTATAGCCTCACATACAGGTTGTAAATTCTGAATCACAATAGACAAGTCTTCAAGTAAGTAGGCAACTGCTAATAATATGACTAATATATACTGTAGAAATATACAAAACACGCACAAGTGTCTCCATTTGTGCACTACCCTTAGAGAGATGAGGAAAATACGTTATTGTGCACGCCAGCCTGACAAATTTACTGTAATTTACAGTTGAATCTGGCATAAATTATACCTAAAATCGACACCATGTTCAATAACCAATGGGTTTAAAAAAAAAAAGTGCTATAGCGTTTCCTTGCCCACCTAATGTCCATGCAGAATTTGGCGTATACTGTAGTAGTCTTTTTCCCAGTTTTTCAGATACGATCACGTGGGTGTGAAAATTGGTGTCTCCCTTTTTTTCATCGCCATGAGTCACGCATTGATGACATATATAATCAGCGTCCCACTGGTGCTTGGGGTAATTAAAATAAGTTTCCAGTAAAGGTGCACCCAACTGTAACCTTATGAAACTATGTGTGTTCATTTGTGTGCGAGTTCACAACTCACTGCTATGCCCTGGGGGGTGGGGAGGGGGGCCCTAGCTGCCAGACCCATATTAAATGGTTGACTGATCCTGCCAAAATAAGGTTTGCCCAATATTTGTTCCTTGTATATATATAGATTGGGCAACATACTCAAATGAGACAAACGCTTCGAAAGAACATGAGGCCAATACTTTCTTGATCTTTTTATTGCTATCCTTCATAGAGGTCTGTTATGATCTGCATTTGTATCTTCGTACCCTGATGTTTTTGTGCACGTTTTTAAATGATATTTTTCTCCTAGATAATGAGAATCGCTTTCTCAACTAACTGACAATTTGAGTTGCTCTTCTAACTCTCTCAATTACTCAGCTGATTAGGCACTAAAGTCTAATCCCTGCAGCTTCGGAGCTGTTTGGTGCGTAACCATTTTACGGCTAGGCAAGGAGCTTGATTGCAAATGATCCCACTTTGCTTAATACAAAAGAGCTACTTGAAATTCTTAATTTTATTGCAGGGCAGCTAAATGTTATATTTGTTTGTGAATTCATTTTATGATCTCACTTTTATCACTCCCATTGCGCACATTTGTTGAGTCTGAAAATGATTCTGCAGAACATTCATTTTCTCTTAGAATCAATAAAGAATATAATATTGTAGAAATTATGAAAACAGGAGTATGTGGTGTACAAAATTAGAGCCCATTAATAGGGAACAAAAGTTTCTTTTTGAGCTCATGCACACAAATGTATTTTTTCCTGTGTCCGTTTTTTTGCCGCCCATATGAGGAACCATTTACTTCAAGAGGGCAAAAAATTGTTAATATGTGTCCATATGTCCTATTGTCCGTATTAGGGATAGGATTGTTCTATTAGGGGCTAGCCGTCTGTTCCGTAAAACCCGAAAGGCACTCGGCCGTTATCTGTGATTTATTCTGTTATGGTGGACAAGTGGCTTGGAACTGAATATACTATACTTCAATTGTTTTTTCTGGATCTTTTTATGAAAGTCACATTTAAAAAGGCAGGTTCGGGTTTTAAGTGAATTACGTAATGGATTCCATTCTCACAGAATCCATCACGAGGGTTCCGTTCTGCTTGCCATATACTTGTATTATGACACCATGCAAAACGGAATGCCAGCATTGAATTACGTGTTGGATTCCGTGAGAACGGAATCTGTTATGTAATTCACTGAAACCACAAACCCGAGCCTGCCAAAAGGCAGGTACTCTCAACTCTAGTCACATTAGCACTGATGTTAGTGCTAATGGTAGTTTAACCTGATGGTATTTAAAAGATGTACTCTGGGACCCCCGATCTTTACTTGCAGTAACCAGGTACTGCCACTATACAGTGTACAGCGCTGTGTAATTCTTTTTTTTTTTTTTCCTTCATTTTATTCCGATTATCTCAAAACATACAATTTATGAAAGACATAATTACAAAATCATCCCCCCTCCCCACAACCAGCCCGCCCCGCCTTGCAGAGAGAGAGAGAAAAAAAAAGAAAAAAAAGGAATTTCCTTAATCGTCCCATTCCTTCCAAATACTGTCCCACTTTTCATAGGACCCTCTTCGTCTGTACAAAATCCTCTCGTAGCTTTTGACCTTATTAACTAGACTTAGCCAATTGTTACAATTTGGAGCGGAGGAGGAGAACCATCTTCTAGATATAAGAAGCCTGGCTAAAAACATCACTTTAGTCAGCAATAGACACTTCGTGACCTGGCAACTAACCTCCGATAAATCCCCGAAACCCATACTTTGGGAGATAAAGAAATATCCATATTGAGTCTTTGGGTTAGGGTTCCTTGAACCGGCCTCCAGTACTTACTCACTGTGGGGCAATCCCAGAACAGATCTAAATGATCTGCCCTGGGATCACCACAACGGGGACACTCAGAAGAAGCTCTGAGTCCTCTCCTATGGAGCCACAGAGGTGTTACATATATTTTGTGCATAATATTAAACTGTACCACAATGTGATTGAAATTGTGCGAAACCTGACTTAAATTATTACCTACATTCTCCCAGTCCAGGGAACCCAAATCTAACAGTGAAGTAGACCAGGATCTTTGCCCTGGAGAAGAACAATCCATAAAAAAATTTTTTATCAAGTGCCTATAGCAATGTGATACTCTAACTTTCGTGCCACCCTTCTTTTGAATCAGATTGTGTAAAAATTCAGGAGTATCTATATTAAGTAAGTGAAAATCAGAAATACTAAAAAGTGCCGAGCGCAATTGAAGATATGCATACCAAACCACCTCACCTACATTTTCCTTTTGTTTTAGCTGCATAAGAGTCAAGATTTGTCCATTTTTAACCACTTGGCTCAGATAATGAATATTTTTCTTCCTCCAATATTGCTGACAGTTTAAGTCGCCCAGATTCAGAAGTTTTAAATTATGCCACAGTGGAGTGTGATTCTAGCTGTGTAATTCTAGTAACATGCATACAACTGATCGGCCAGGTTGCTGGGAGTTGAACGTCCACTAATCTGACAGGTCAATACTTAAGGCACAGAGAACCCCTTTAAAGAGGACCTGTCACCTTTTCTGACTTGTTTGTTTTAATAGCTACTTGCAATCCCTATGTAATAACAATTCTGAAGACTCGTTTCTTATGACTCTATTTTGTGCTGTTCTTCTTCTTTTATTCCAGCTAAAAGTTTATAGATAAAGGTATAGATGGATGTTACCAATTAGGAGTGTGTCCCTGCACAGTCTGCCAATGATTGGACAGTGCTAGACTATGCAGAGACACACCCCACACTGTCAATAAGCTGATGTTTGGGCAGATTATCGCTAATGAGCTTTTGTACAAACGCTTGTTAGCGATATTCTGCAGGTGTAAAGGTGCCAATTACCCGATGAATGAGCCAGACGCTCAGTCAACGGGTATTAGGATTGTTGGTGCGGACAACTAAATCATCGTTTGCCACCAGCATATTGTGCTGTCTAAACAGTCTCTGCTGCCAGCCAAAAATGATTCTGTATGGGGACGAGGGATGATCTTAGTGATCGCTCCTCCCCATACTGTGGAGGAGATTGCTGCATTTCAATGCAGTGGTCTCCTCCACTGACTAGCAGGTATTTGTCAGAAAAGAACAGAAAGGCAAGCAAGTTTTCTACATATGTGAGTTACCCACAAAAGCAACAGGCCATTTTCAGTAATTTAGGCCGCAGGCACCCAGACAGAGGAGAGGTTCATTCAAATTGGGGTAGCCCCCGAAATAATGGTACAAATAAAAAAAGGATTCAAAGAATAAGTGCACTGGAGTAAAAGAATGTATGGTTGAGGCGGTTATAAATGTCTATTCTGCACAAGGTACGGACAAGTCCAGTGGGATCCGTGCCTGGTTCATTTTGCTTGTGGACACGTTGGCTGTGGACAGGCAGCTGCGTTTGTCTGTAACGACACCCCCTGCCGTGCTAAATACACATTCAGACAATACACTGGCTGCAGGGCAAACCAGCACCTCCAAGTCATAAAGGACCAGCTCAGGCCATGTGGACAATTCGGAGATCCAGAAGTTGAATGAGGCCGAACCATCAGTCAGTACATGGAGGCGTGTGCACACGTACTGTTCCACCATGTTGCTCAAATGCTGCCTCCTGATAAGACGTTCCGAATCAGCTGGTGGTGCAGGTTGCTGTGGTGCGGTGACAAAACTTTTTCACATATCAGCCATGCTAACCCTGCCTTCTGAGGAGCTGGCCGTGACATAGCTGCGTTGGCTTCCTCTTGCTCCTCCTCCTCTGCCTCCGCCTTCTGCATCCACTTGTCCCCCCGTGTCACTTGGGAATGCCCTCAGGAGCGCATCTACCAGCGTGCGCTTGTACTCGCGCATCTTCCTATCACGCTCCAGTGTGGGAATTAAGTTGGGCACGTTGCCTTTGTACCGGGGATCCAGCAGGGTAGCAACCCAGTAGTCAGCACAAGTTAAAATGTGGGCAACTCTGCTGTCATTGCGCAGGCACTGCAGCATGTAGTCGTTCATGTGTGCCAGGCTGCCCATAGGTAGCGATAAGCTGTCCTCTGTATGTGGTGTATCGTCTGTATCCTCCGTATCCCCCCAGCCATGCTCCAGTGATGGCCCTGAGCTGTGTTGGGTGCCACCCTGCAATGAACCCGGTTCCTCCTCCTCCTCTACCTCATCCTCCTCCTCGTCCGCCAGAACTGTGCCCTGGATGGCCACATTTGTACCTGGCCTCTGCTGGTGCAGAAACCCACCTTCTGAGCCACTTCGGAATGAGCAGACTGAAACCCTGTAAAATGCCCCCTCTTCCTCCTCCTCTTCTGCCACATCCTCTTCCATCATCGACGTAATTGATTTTTTAAGGAGACATAGAAGTGGTATTGTAATGCTAACAATGGCATCATCAGCACTGAACATGTTGGTTGAGTACTCAAAAGACCGTAACAAGGTACACAGGTCTCGCATGCAGGCCCAGTCACTGATGGTGAAGTGGTGCTGATCCACAGAGTAACTGACCCGTGCGTGCTGCAGCTGAAACTCTACTATGGCCTGCTGCTGCTTGCACAGTCTCTCCAGCATATGCAAGGTGGTGTTCCACCTGGTGGGCACATCGCATATGAGGCAGTGAGCTGGAAGTCCGGAGTTAAGCAGCAGCGCAGACAGGCGAGCAGCAGCAGAGTGAGAATGCCGAAAGCGAGCACAAACGAACTGCACTTTTAGCAGCAGCTCTGACATGTCTGGGTAGTTTTTCAGAAACTTCTGCACCACCAGATTCAGCACATGCGCCAGGCAAGGGATGTGCGTCAAACCGGCTAGTCCCAGAGCTGCAACGAGATTTCGCTCATTATCGCACACCACCAGGCCGGGCTTGAGGCTCACTGGCAGTAATCATTAATCGGTCTGTTGTTCTATGCCCCTCCAAAGCTCCTGTGCGGTGTGGGGTTTTTCACCCAAACACATGAGTTTTAAAATCGGCTGCTGACGTCTACCCCTGGCTGTGCTGAAGTTGGGGGTGAGGTTCTTTCGATGACCGGATGTGGGGGTGGTAGAAGAGGAGGAGGATGCGGAGTAGCAGGAAGAGGCAACAGGAGGCAAAGAATAATGCCCTGAGATCCTCGTTGGTGGAAGGACATGCACCGAACCGCTATCAGCCTCGGGCCCAGCCGCCACTACGTTTACCCAGTGTGCAGTTAGGGAGATATAGCGACCCTTGCCGTGCCTGCTGGTCCATGTATCTGTGGTTAGGTGGACCTTGCTACAGATATCGTTGCGCAGCGCACACTTGATTTTATTCTCCACTTAGTTGTGCAGGGAAGGGATGGCTCGCCTGGAAAAGTAGTGGCGGCTGGGAACTACGTACTATGGGACAGCCATTGCCATCAGCTTTTTAAAACAGTCCGTCTCCACCAGACGGAATGACAGCATTTCAAAGGCCAGCAATTTTGAAATGCTGGCATTCAGGACCAGGGAGCGAGGGTGGGTAGGTGGGTATTTTCTCTTTTTCTCCAGTGTTTGGAAGATGGAAAGCTAAACGCTTGCCTGTGACATGGTGGAGATGCTTGGTGATGGTGACGGAGGTGGTGGTGGGATTGGTTGAATATCCTCTATTTGCTGGTTGCCAGGTGCCACGTTGACGCCATCGGTGGAGGAAGAGGCTGAGACAGCAGCAGAAGAGGGAGCAGGAGGAGCATGAGAGAGTTCCTTGTTTTTAAGGTGTATACTCCACTGCAGTTCATGCTTTACATGTAGATGCCTGGTCATGCAGGATGTGCTCAGGTTAAGAACGTTTATGTCTCGCTTCAGGCTCTGATGGCACAACATGCATACCACTCGTGTCTTGTCATCAGGACATTGTGTGAAGAACTGCCATGCCAATAGACTCCTCGGAGCAGGCCTTGGTGTGCTCGGTGCCTGGGTGCGGTGGGCAGTAGCAGGCGTACTGACTATGGAACGGCCGCTCCACTTTTGCACCCTGCTCCCTCTTTTGCTGTGCTGTTGCCGCTATGCGACAACCGCCTCCTGCTCAGAACTGCACACGCCACTAGCACAACCTTCAGTCCAGTCTGGGTCTAATACCTCATCATCCTCCACATCATCTTCCACCCAGTCATGACCCCTGCCCTCCTCGTCGTTCTGCACATTGCAGAAAGCCACAGCAGTTGGCACCTGTTTTTCGTCATCATCAGAGATGTGCTGCGGCGGTCTTCCCATATCCTCATCCTGCATTCAAGGTCTTCCACTTCTGGGGCAGGGCTAGGTGGATGGGCCGGGGAAATCCTGCTGACAGTCATCAAAAAGCATAAGAGTTTGCTGCATGACTTGGAGCTCTGACTGCTTGGCTGATTTGCAAGGGGGTGAGGTGAAATACTGATGAGCATGGGCTGCAGGTGCCAACTGTGAGCTTTCTGCAGAGGACTGGGTGGGAGACACTGTGAAGGAACTAGAGGCACTGTCAGCCACCCAATCTACTATCGCCTGTACTTGTTCTGGCCTCACCATCCGTAGAGCGGCATTTGGGCCTACCAAATAACGCTGCAGGTTCTGTCGCCTACTCGCACCAAAGGAAGGGGTTTTACTTGGACCGGTAGTTGGCGCTGAACGGCCAAGTCCTCTGCCAGCAACAGGAGCTCCACCAACACCACCACGACCATGCCCATGTCCCTTATTTGATTTTCTCCTCATTATTTGCATTCACCCACCAAACTGAAAGATGGTTTCTCTCCGGTGTTAAATTAACTGCCAATTGTCAACAATTAAGTTCACTAAGGCAGTGCCCGTGTCATAAAAATGCTCTGTGGACCAAGAATAAAGTTTTTTTGGCCTGAAACACACAGATTCACAATTTCACTGCAGAAATGAAAATATGTATTAGTACGCTGCATGCACAACTATTTGGTGAACCCAGAACACGTTTTTTTTTTTTTTTCAGTAAATCACAGTAAAGCACTATTTTCGTGCTAAAATTGGTATTTGTACGCTGCATGCACAAGTGGTTTGTGGACCAAGAACAAGGATTTCTTAAATAAAACACAGAAAAGCAGTATTTCACTGCTATTAATAAAACGTAGCTATTTCTACGGTTTATGCTAAAGTGGTTTGTGGACCCATAACAAGGATTTTTTTAATAAAACACAGAAAATCAGTATTTCACTGCTATTAATAAACGTAACCATTTCTACGCTTTATGCAAAAGTGGTTTGTGGACCCAGAACAAGGATTTTTTTAAATAAAACACAGAAAATCAGTACACTGCTATTAATAAAACGTAGCTATTTCTACTGTTTATGCTAAAGTGGTTTGTGGACCCATAACAAGGATTTTTTTAATAAAACACAGAAAAGCAGTATTTCACTGCTATTAATAAAACGTAACCATTTCTACGGTTTATGCAAAAGTGGTTTGTGGACCCAGAACAAGGATTTTTTAACTAAAACACAGAAAAGCAGTATTTCACTGCTATTAATAAAACATAGCTATTTCTACGGTTTATGCAAAAGTGGTTTGAGGACCCAGAACACAGATTTTTTTAATAAAACACAGAAAAGCAGTAGACGTTGGTATTTCTACGCTGTATGCACAAGTGGTTTGTGGACCCAGAACAGGGATTTTTTTAATAAAACACAGAAAAACGTTGGTATTTCTATGCTTTATGCACACTGCTTTGTGAAGCAAGAATATTGCTTTTTTCCCCACAAAAATAAAAATAAAAAATTAATTCACTATTTTACTGCAGAAATGTCAAATGTGTGTTTGGGTGGTGTATTTGGAACTGCTTTGTGGACCAGGAATACTTCTATTTCTCCCAAAAATACACTGAGGCTCTTTTTTACGGCAGAAATGTCAAATGTGTATTTGGGCGGCGTATTTCAAACTGTTTTGTGGACCAAGAATAACGTTTTTTTTCCCTGAAACACACTGATGCACTATTTCCCTGCAGAAATATTAAATATGTATTTGTATGCTGTATGCACAACTGCTTTGTGAAGCAAGAGTATTGCTTTTTTCCCACAAAAAAAATGATTCACTATTTCACTGCAGAAATGTCAAATGTGTATTTGGTGTATTTCAAACTGCTTTGGGGATCAGGATCACAGCTTTTTATCACAAAAATACTGCAGAAATTAAATATACGGTTTAGTGCATTGTATACACAAGTGCTCTGTGGCACCACAGGTCCCAGACTCGACAAATGGCCTATATCACCCTTTAATTATACCAACGGTAATGTAGGGGACTTGAGCAGCCAGGGGAAAAAAAGCATTTTCTCCTTCACTGAGCTACTAAAAAGGATTAAGCTGATGTCCCTGCCAGGCTGGCAGACATGCAGTACACTGCAGTGGCTAAAATGGCCGCCGACCCCCACCTCTGTAGCAGATGGATTTCTGTAAGCAGTGGCCGGATACAGAAATGTAGGATTGCTGAAGCTCCCTCCCTCTCTATTTGCTGTATCTTGTGGATTAATGTACAACAGGTTCTGCAGATTTCTACTATAACCTGTCCCTCACAGAAGCAGTAGCATCCTATCCCTACACTGAGAAGAGCAGAGTGACGTGTGGCGCTAGGTGACTCCAGCTTAAATAGTGGCCCAATCATGAAGTGGGGAGGGTGGGAACAGCATGAGAAGTCCACAGAGTGGCATAATGACAGTGTGGAGATGGCAGTAGCAGCATCAGGAGGCCGCAGAGTGGCAAGTTGACATAGTATGGAGGTGGCAGCAGCATCAGGAGGCCACAGAGTGGCAAGGTGACATAGTGTGGAGGTGGAAGTAGCATGAGGAGGCTGCAGAGTGGCACAATGACAGTTTGGAGGTGGCAGCAGCAGCATCAGGAGAAGGCCAAAGAGTGGAACAATGACAGTGTGGAGGTGGCGACAGCATCGGGAGGCCACAGAGAGGCAGAGTGATATAGTGTAGAGGTGGGTGGCAATACCAGTACCGACTGAAGATGGTGGGTGAACGAAGGAGCCCTTGGCATCAGGTGGGTGGCAGCATCAGAAGAGTAGCTGAGGCAGATAGCCAGAAGAAACCGTCAGTGTTGGTAGTCTGATACATCAGGCATTGGTGGGTGAACATCCTAGCTGATCCACGCCTGATTAATCTGGACAGAGGTCAGTATCTCCACATTTTGGGTGGACAGACAAGTTCTTCTTGGGGTAACTATGGACCCCGCCGCACTAAACACCCGCTCTGATGCCACACTACTGGATGGGCAGGACAGCTTTTCCAGGGCAAACTCTGCCAGTTGCAGCAACAAATCCAGTTTGGCTGCCGAGTAGTTCAGTGGATCTTCAATGTGGGGTGGCAGAGTACTGTCAAAGTATGCCACAACCTGCTGGTTCAGGTCCTGCTCCAGGTATAGCTGCTCATGAGCGAGTCTAGACTCAGGCTGCTGCTTATAGAGCTGGTACTGCTACTGCCACCCCACCCCTCCCCAGCAGCCATGGCAGTGGAACGTGAGCGCAGAGGGCCCCCCGGTCAGACCTGCGAGAGGATGGATGATGGCACAGATAGGCAGCGGCCAACTGATTACATAAGATGTCTCTATAGTAGTTAAGTTTGTCCTCCCTCTCAACGGGTGTAAAAAAAAAAGGCCCTCATTTTGGACCGGTAGCGAGGGTCCAACAAGGTGGAGAGCCAGAAGTCATCCCTCTGCCGAATTTTGACAATTCGGCTCACACTACGGAAGCAAGTGAGCATGCATTGGGCCATTTGTGCAAGTAACTGGGAGGGACTCCCTGCCTCCATCTCCACTGCATACTGCCTTGGTGTGTCTGGGTCCTCTGCCTTGTCTGCCATCGCCCTGTAGCTCCTCTGGCTACTCCTGCTCCTCCTCTCCTGTCACCTGTGTGTAAAAACCACCGCTACACATTGCTTGTGCTCCAATGTCTTCCTCCTCAAAATCAGCCCCCACAGGGCTCATGTGGCCGTGAGATCAGGGGCGTAGCTAGAAATGACTGGGCCCCACAGCAAATTTTTGTATTGGGCCCCCTACCACAGCTTCGCTCCCCTCTATAATGTGCCAGCCATATAGCCCCCCTATAATGTGCCAGTAGTCAGCCATATAGCCCCCCCAGCCCCCCTATAATGTGCCAGTAGCCAGCCATATAGCCCCCCTATAATGTGCCAGTAGTCAGCCATATAGCCCCCCCCAGCCCCCCTATAATGTGCCAGTAGCCAGCCATATAACCCCCCTATAATGTGCCAGTAGTCAGCCATATAACCCCCCCTATAATGTGCCAGTAGTCAGCCATATAGCCCCCCTATAATGTGCCAGTAGCCAGCCATATAGCACCAGATGCCCCCATAGTGCTCCTCTCCCCATAGTGCCCCCTATAATGTGCCAATATCAAGTGCCTCTGTCTTCCCCCATCCCGATATCATAGTGCCATCCTCTCCCCTGCCCTCTAATGTGTGTGCCAATATGAAGTGCCTATCTCCCCCCATTTGCCAATATCATAGTGCCAATAGCCCCTCCTCCCCTGTGGCAGTAAAGTAAAAGTCCAGTATTTAAAAAAAACAACACATATACTTACCTCCATGTTAGGCAAGCCTCATTTATCCTGTCTTTCAGAAAAGTTTGTGAGGGGAATCGAACCTGTGACCATTAGAATGAAAGGCAAGACACTTAACCACAAGGCTATATCAGCTGCATAGCCAGGTAGCTAAAAAAAAAAATAAGACCTCTAGATAAGGAGAACTTTGATAGTGTATCTATACACATTACAGCTGCCCCAACACACCAAGCTCTGCTACATCCATATACAATGTGCTGGTGCAGCTGTAATGTGTATGGATACACTATCAAAGTTCTCCACATCTCCACATTTTATTTTATTTTATTTATTTATTTTTTAAAGCTATCTGGCTATGCAGCTGATATAGCCTTGTGGTTAGGTGTCTTGCCTTTGAACCTAATGGTCGCAGGTTTGATCCCCAGGGCAAGCTTTTCTGAAAGAAAGAATAAATAAGTTTTAAATAGACAAGGGCGAGAGGACACTGCGATTCACTGTGTAATTAGCGATCGGGAGAGGAGTGAGGACACGTGCTGATTACCCAGGGGAGCAGAGAAGTGAGGACAACATGTGCTTGCCAGGCCCCCTGTAAGCCCGGGCCCCGAAGCAGCTGCTTCCCCGGTAGTTACGCCCCTGCATGAGATCATGTCTCCAGTCCCCTGACCACCAGATTTACCAGCATCTGTTCAAGTACATGAAGCAGTGGAATGATGTTGTTCATCCCATAGTCCTGGCAACTGACAAATAATGTGGCCTCCTCAAAGGGCCTGAGCAAACGGCAGGTGTCACGCATGAGCTGCAACTGGCTGACATCGAGGTTACACAGGGGATGTCTGCTTGGATGATGAAGAAATCATTTATGGCCTTTCTCTGTTCATATAGTCGGTCCAACATATGGAGGGTGGAAACGTTGTATATCAGCCTATGTTGGGGGATGTCGTTCTGCTGCTGAAGCTCAAGGAGGGTGTGCTTTGCAGTGTACGAGTGGCTAAAGTGCATGCAAAGTTTCCTGGCCATTTTAGGATGTCTTGCAGATGGGTGGAAGACTTCAGGAACCTCTTGACAACCAGATTGAACAAGTGAGCCATGCAGGGCATATGGCTCAGCCCTCCTTGACGCAGCGCCAACACCATGTTCTTCCTGTTGTCGGTCACCATGGTTCTGATTTTGAGTTGTCGCGAGAAAGACAGGATTTGATTTCTTGATGAAGGACACGGAGCAGTTCCTCCCCTGTGTGACTCTGTTCGTCCAGGCACACCAGGTGCAGAACAGCGTGAGAGTAATAAGAGTCTACAATCACCCATCAATTTTCCCCCAAAAAGCCTGTGTCACATAAAAAATCCACAATTTCGTAATTCGGCCCATACAGCAAAAGAAGGTCTACAGCCATTCATCAATTTTCCTGAAAAAACATGTTTGAAATAAATAATTTCATCAATGCAAAGGATAATGGAATTCAGTTTATACAGAAGAAAGTGTACAATCACCCATCAATTTTTCCCAAAAAGCGTTTCACATAAAAATTTCACCACTACGTAATTCGATCCATACTGCAAAAAGGGCTTTACCACATATAACTGGACCGCTGAACAGCAAATAGGCCCCTATTTTTTCCACTTTTCCACTACATAAGGCTTTTCAACATAAAAGTGCAATGCTGAAAGGCCAATATATTTTTCTTTTGCCACTAATACAGGGCAAAAGGGCTGTAGAATATATAACTGCACCGCTGAACGGCAATTAGGTACTAATTATTTTTCCACTTTTATATAAGTTATATAAGTTCAATGCTGAACGGCGAATATATTTTTATTTTGCGACTAATACACGGCAAACTGGGCTTTATAATATATCACTGCATCACTGAACGGCAATCAGGACCTAATTTTTTTTTACTTTTACACAACACAAAAGGCTTTTCAATAGATAATTGCAACGCTGAATGGTGAATATATTTTTATTTCGCCACTGATGCACGACAAACAGGGCTTTAGAATATATCACTTCACCGCACAAAGGCAAATATTTTCTGTTTTTGCCACTAAAACACGTAAAAAGGGCTTTACAACATATAACTGCACTGCACAAGGGCAAATAAGACATAATGTAGAAGTATTTCCTTGTATTAAACCCTGTGAATGACTGTATCAAACAGCACTTTCACCTCAATAAGAAGAACGGTTTGCTGGAATAACAGAGCTGTATAATGGCAATTTGGATCCCCAGTCAGTGCACCAACGTGTAATAGGATTGTTCCCATTACCGAGGCTGTAAACTCCCCTACTGAACCCTGTTCTACATAAATTCTGTGAAACGATTCTATCCTTTCCTGCACTTATAAATCATTTTTTCACCACAATCAAGTCTTTCCTAGCACTGTCCCTAGTGCCTGCAGACATCTCTACCTGCACTAAGTACACTGATAAATGGAAGAATATAAGATGGCTGCCGGTATTTATAGGGCTGTGACATCACAGGGCTGGCTGCTGATTGGCAGTATGCATGTCATTATGGGTGATCCCGCCTTCCCAGAGTTCCTTTCTCCATGTCCTCACACATGCAGCAGCAATTTTAGGAAAATGTGATTCGTTACCACGAAGCATGAGGAAATTTGGCTCCAGTGAGAATCATATTTTTCCTGAAATTGGGATCGAATTCCTCTTCATCAGCTTTGGTTCGCAATACATAGTTAATTTTTGCATTAGCAGGAGAGACAAAAATTGCCTGTTACACTCATTTATAAGGGGACGGTGAAATCCGCATTTGTCTTGATATGAAAACTGACATATTCCATTATGATAAAAAAATAACAGCTTGAATGCAGAACAGGAAACTTGTGGGAGGATGCTTACATGCTTCAGACCAAAGACATGGTCCTTAATCATAGCCTCATAGTCTGAAGCTCTAACTAAGGAACATGTCTCTAACAATGGAAATGTGTCTTATAAAACAAATACTAAAGAGCGCTTCCTTTAAGTGCTCATTAGTGCAGTAGGACCAAGGAGCAGTGAGTATAGTGTTGCTAGCGCTAGTATTACTTGCCACTCCTTGGTCTTCTTCGGGCACTGCGCTGTGTCCTGACAGCGCACAACATCAGTTCTCAGTGCAGCACAGGAAGAGTATGATAGACCTCCCAAGTGGAGGTGCTATCCAGAGCAGGAGAGGAGTTTTACTTTTTCTGTGATGACGATTGGGGGTCTGATCTAAGGTCTGCTGAAAAAAAAAATTTCTTATTTTCCTACTCTAAAACCGAGTTGTGTCTTATGGGGTAAAAATACGATATTTTATGTCAGAATAAAGTTGCAGTAAATAGTCCTCTGGCACAGTCATTGTGATATAATCCACCTACAGCTGGAAGGGCAGGCCTAGTATTGTGGTTTGGAATTTGTATGTAATGGCCCTCATGCAGAAAAATAGTTCTAACAAGATGTATCAGTGTTGCCTATGACAACTTATCAAATACTAGCTTTTTTCAAGGGCATGGGTAAAAAAAAGGTATCGGTAATCGATCAGATTGGCTGCCAAAATTAACATGGGGAATATCTCATAGGGAAAATAGATAAACTAGAAAATGAGTTATTTAGTTTATTAATAACCCAAAAATGCATGTCCCAACTGTAACCTAATCCTTTACTAACAAGGGTTTAAAATATAACTTTTTGACCACAATGTATTGTGTGGGGCTTAGCACCATGTACAGATGTAGCATGGTTAGCACTCCTTTTTCTGAGATTTCTGAGTTTGGTTATCTAATCTAAGCAAACACCTTCAATTGCTTTTCAATGGCTTTTTCTCAAGATAATGAAATAAGTTAAGAAATTTGAGTTAACAGCGGGAGTGCTAACCCTGCTACATCTTGCAATTAAAAAGATGACCATAGCAATGTGCTAACTTTTCTCAATTCAGTTTAGTCGGCACTGTCTCCTTGAAACTGGCTAACCTGTTGCATTAGCACATGGCAGCTGAATGTATCTGTGTTGGTCCCATATTCATATGTGCCTGACTTGCTGAGAAAAGTGATGTTTTATGACAAGCAAATGAGACTCTAAGAGCAACAGGTACTCAGCTCTCTGCAATGGCAATGTCTCCCCATGGTTCTAAAGGCTCATTTGCATATAATAAAACATCATTTTTCTTAGCAACGGGCACATATGAACGTGGGACCAACACAGGTGCCTTCAGCTGCCAAGAGCACATGTAACGGGTCAGCCAGTTTCATAGGTACAAATCTGCTGACAGATGCCTTTAACAGCTGACCCACGGGGTCAGATGCACAGGTACAAGGAACTGAGGCGTCAGGCAAAATTGTAGTCCAGGGCTGGAGTGTGCAATACAGTAAGTTGTCCAAGGACAGGGCAGGCAATGAAGGATCAATGCTGAGGTCTGGTAGCAGAGGGTCAGAATATGGTAAACGGGCAGAGGCGGTATATAGACAGAAAACAGAATACAGCACGCCTTTGCAGGAACTTGGCAAGCTAAGCTGGGCACAAGGGTAGAGGCCAAGCAGGCTGCAGCCTACATGGAGGGACAGAGCAGAAGAGAGGCAGGTCCGGGCTGACGGGTAAAGTGAGCGGTGTACAGTTTATCACGATTGTTGTGCACAGGCATGCAACATATTAAACAATTACTAATCAGTTATTATGAATAATACTTTTGGTAGAAACATTTTTGATACTGGACTACATTGGACCACGTACCTTAGCAGCATAATTATCATGCCAGGAATAGCACAATGTAAGGCGCTCAGTACAAGTCCAAATTTGAGAATGTGACCAGCATAATACATAGCCCGAAGATCCAGCGCATGACTTCTCATTTCCTCCTTAATATTGCAAATTGGACAATTACTTATTTTATATAAGGAATGGTGAAGATTACTAAGCATTACCAAAATGTATTTATGGACAAAATACTTATTTGAAATGTGTTTATATTTTCTATCTCATATATATATATATATATATATATATATATAAATTAGTTTCTGTCTGTCTGAACGTCTTTCTGTCCTTTATGGGCGACCGAACTTGGCATTTTGGCACACAGGTACATCAGGTGTCCGGGAAGGTTTTAGACTGGGTCTCAGCTCTCTAGGACGTACCATTCCCGAGATATTCCAAAAATGACCTGCATTAGCCAATAGAAGCCTGCAAGTCTTTCTCTTCATATCCCAACTGCAATACACACGGTCACATGTCCCTTATCAGCCAATAGAAGCTCGCAGGCCTTTAGTCTTCACAAACACATAGTTTTACTCCAGGTTTCCATAAAAACCCAGCCATGTTTCTCCTGTTAAGGAGATAGGGTACTGTGGAGGTCACTAATAAAGGGGTGGCTGCTGTGGAGGTCATTGCTGAAGGGGCGGGCACTGCGGAGGTTACTGTTAAGGAGGCAAAGGACTGTGAAGGTCACTATTAAAGGGGCAGCCGCTGTGAATTAGGTAGAGCCCAGACGGGCAGGTGTTTATTTTCGATGTTTATGTGTGTAATGGTGCCGAAGCGCCAAAGTAAAGCACCCTTTGAACTTGAACCCCGTTGTCAGAGGAGAAGTCTGTGATTACGACACCCTGAGAGAGAGGGCGATCCCATACAGTGTGTATATATATGAACTGTGTCATCATAAAATGATCTCTTGTTTAAATCAAGTTTTTGTTAAACATATTATATATAGATATATATATACACACGCACACAGTATCTCACAAAAGTGAGTACACCCCTCACATTTTTGTAAATATTTTATTATATATTTTCATGGGGCAACACTTAAGATATGACACTTTGATACAATGTAAAATAGTCACTGTACAACGGCATACTATACAACTTGTATAACAGTGTAAATTTGGTGTGCCTTCAAAATAACTCAACACACAGTCATTAATGTCTAAACCACTGGCAACAAAAGTACACCCCTAAGTGAAAATGGTCAAATTGTGTCAAAATAGCTATTTTCCCTCCTAGGTGTCATGTGGCTCGTTACAAGGTCTCAGGTGTGAATGTGAAGCAGGTGTGTTATATTTGGTGTTATCGCTCTCACACTCTCATACTGGTTACTGGACATTAAACATGGCACCTCATGGCAAAGAACACTTTGAGGATCTGAAATAAAGAATTGTTGCTCAACATAAAGATGGTCTAGGCTATAGGAAGATTGCCAACAACCTGAAACTGAGCTGCAGCATGGTGGCCAAGACCATACAGCAACTTAACGAGATAGGTTCCACTCAGAACAGGCCTCCCCATTGTCGACTAAAGAAGCTGAGTGCACGTGCCTAGCGTAATATCCAGAGGTTGTCTTTTCAAAATAGACATATGAGTGCTTCCAGCGTTGTTGCAGAGGTTAAAGGGGTGGGGGTCAGTCTGTCAGTGCTCAGACTACACGCTGCACACTGCATTAGATTGGTCTGCATGGCTGTCATCCCAGAAAAAAGCCTCTTCTAAAGATTATGCACAAGAAAGCCCGCAAACAGTTTGCTGAAAACAAGCAGACTAAGACTACATGCACAAAACAGTGAAAAACGGACAGGTAATGTACATTTTTTTAACGGCCATCACACGTCTGTTTTAAGACCAATGGCAGTCTATGAGGTTATTCACACGGCAGTTTTTTTGACAGTCAGTGAAAAACGGACGTCAAAAAATAGAACATGTTTTATCTTGTCCGTTTTTCACTGACAGACTGCCCCCATACAATTGAATGGGTCAATTTTTAACGTCCGTCTCTCAGAAAGGCATCAGTGAAATAAATGTCCGTTAAAAATATCCGTTTTTAACAGACCTTTTTTTTCACTGTTGTGTGCATGTAGCTTAGGGACATGGATTACTGGAACCATGTCCTGTGGTCTGATGAGACCAAAATGAACTTATTTGGTTCAGATGGTTTCACGCGTAAGTGGCAGCAACCAGGTGAGGAGTCGAAAGACAACTGTGTCTTGCCTATAGTCAAGCATGGTAGTGGGAGTGTCATGGTTTGGGGCTGCATGAGTGCTGCGGACTGTGGGGAGCTACGGTTCATTGAGGGAACTGTAAATGCCAAAATGTACTGTGACATACTGAAGCAGAGCATGATCCCTGTCCCCCTCCCTTCAGAAACTGGGCCACAAGGCAGTATTCCAACATGATAAAGACCCCAAACACACCTCTAGGACAACCACTGCCTTGCTAAAAAAACTGAGGGTAAAGGTGCTGGACTGCCCAGCATGTCTCCTATTGAGCATCTGTGGAGCATCCTCAAACGGGAGGTGGAGGAGTGCAAGTTTTCTAATATCCACCAGCTCCATGATGTCATCATGGAGGAGTGGAAGAGGATCTAGTGGCAACCTGTGAAGCTCTAGGGAACTCCATGCCCAAGAGAGTTAAGGCAGTGCAGGAAAATAATGGTGGCCACACTAAATATTGACAATTTGGACACAATTTGACCATTTTCACTTAGGGGTGTACTCACTTTTGTTGCCAGTGATTTAGACATTAATGACTGTGTTGTTATTTTGAGGGCACACCAAATTTACACTGTTATACAAGCTGCACACTGACTACTTTACATTGGATCAAAGTGTCAGATCTTCAGTGTTGTCCCATAAAAGGATATAACAAAATATTTTACAAACTTGTCAGGGGTGTACTCACTTTTGTGAGATATATAGATGGGAATAGAAAACTCAGAGGCCCAACCGCTCACCATAAATGGAAAAGGTGCTCTCCTAAAGGGCCCACTTAGACCCAAAATAGAAATGTAAATAGCAAAAGAAAAGGGGCACACTCAAATGGGCGCACTTGAATAGACAATGATATACAATTTATTAAAACCTAGAAACTAAAAACATAATCCCTAAAAATGGACATACATAAAATACAGGCCCTATAAGGAATGTATACACAATAATCGTGAGTCCTGTGTACCAGTGCACCACTATGCACCTGTCCAAGGATGGTTCCTATAGCACCTACGCCAGCTGTATATAAAAGAAGTGCAGCCCGTGCTGATAAATAGGAGAGATGGCACATATATCACCTATGCTGGCTGTATAGCACTAGAAATGCAGCACTTACACCAATGTACGGCAATATATAAGAAGATGGCACAATATCACTAAATGTGCAACACATGCACAAGTGTATTGCAATGTTAATGGCTGTATAGCGCATGATCACAATAGCTTCTGGTCATTCTCAATTGAGGTCCGATTCATATATACGGCAATTGTCACAGTTAGTAACTCAGCACCGCTTCCAAAAGTCACCTGGTAAGTTCAAAATAACAAAATGGGTACTCCCCAGGAGCTGGGTCTTACCCGTCTTCACTGCCGCTTTGCAGCGCTGGTTCCAGGCGGCCACACACCAACGGCGTCCCACGTGGTGTGCAAGACCTCAGCATGGCATCCCACGTGAGCTGGTTGCTTGGGAGACCAGGTAAAGCTGAGATGATGTCACAGATAAGCGACTGCTTACACCGGATCCAGACAATGCAGATTTTCTTCTCTCTAATTTTCTTGTTGCGGGTATTGTCTCTGCTGGATTAGTTAGTGGAACGCTCACTCCTTACGCCAGACATGTTTCGAGGTGCTGTACCTCTTCCAATGTGGCCAACTGAGTGAGCGTATCCTCACTCTTATATATGGGACAACTCCTCCCATGGAGCTTCACATTATCATGCATTACTAAAATCTGGAATGGACCAGGATCATATTCCTTCTTACTATCTTGCTTTCTAAAAACACTTGGAAGACGCATCAATATTCACCCAGCGTCTTGCCTGCGGGTTTTATTTGGGAACCACAAAGTAGACAGGATAGGATCCAAGGTGCATATTGTTTGTCAGGATCCTTATGAGAATGGAGCTCCCCGGTCCCCAGAGGAAAACACGTGTAAAGGGTGAACTGTCCGACAGGAAGGGGAGATCTGAGTGTCGATAGACAACCAGACTCCGATGTCCCATCACCACCGGACAACCCTCCAGTTCCTCATAGAAAACCAAAGACCTCCATCTCAGTATTCAAGCTCTTTGGGATATTCGTATCATATTCAAAGATCCTTTGTGACTCCTGTCTAGACATATGCGCTATGTAGTTCCCACCTCTCCAAGGTCTTCTAACCTTCTCAATCGCCATGAATCTTAAACCGGTGGGGTCACAATTATGTGTCGATTCAAAATGTCTCAACAATGAATGTGTGTCCAGCCCCTTCTTGATGTTTGAGATGTGTTCAGCTACCCTCTATTTGAGGGTTCTTTTTGTTCTCCCTATATACTGCTTTCTGCAGCTGCATTCCAGCAAGTAAATAACATCCATAGAATCACGTCAAACATTCTTGTATATCCAAACTGAAGGATTTGACCGTTGACCCCACCTTAGTGGTTTTCTTGGAAAAAGTGGTAATCCTACAGTTGGCACATTTGCCACATCTAAAAAAAAACTTTTACTGCCAACAAGGGATGATCGAACCTGAACTGTATAGTTCGCGTTTGTACCGTATTTTGGGGTGTTCGTGAAACGGACCCGAACCTTTACGTAAAAGGTCGGGTTCGTTGTTCGGTAATTTCTATGGCGCATTTTGAAAGCCTGCAAAGCAGCCAATCAACAAGCGTCATACTACTTGCCCCAAGAGGCCATCACAGCCATGCCTACTATTGGCATGGCTGTGATTGGCCAAGTGCAGCATGTGACCCAGCCTCTATTTAAGCTGGAGTCACGTCGCGCCGCACGTCACTCTGCTCTGATTAGTGTAGGGGTAGGATGCAGCTGCTGTTAGGGCAAGATTAGGCAGGGATTAACTCAGCAAAAACACTTAATGAAGTGATCGATCTACAACTGTGAATCATTCAACTTCTGCTAGTTAATTGCTCACTGTTTTCAGGCTGCCCAGAGCGTTTTTCTGTCACTTTATTCTGAGGTGATCGGCGGCCATTTTGTGTCTTGTGGTGCACCAGCACAAACTGCCACCAAGTCCATTAATCCATCAATAGTAGGTTGTTTTTTTTTTTGCTATATCTTACATCAGGGGCTTGGCTGTGCTTATTGTCACCCCTAGAAACTCAGGATAGAATTTTCTATATTTTATTGAGAGGTGAAATTCACTTAAAAAAATAGCAATCCCCTAAATCTGGTGTTCCAGCTGTGGCTAGCCAAGTGTCATACTGTCTGGCAAAGAATATATTTTTTTTTCTGGGGTGAAATTCAATTTTCAAACTAGCAATACCCTAAATCAGTGGTTTCAGCTGTAGCTGGAAAAGTTTCATAGTGTCCGTCAAAGGATATATTATTTTCTGGGGTGAAATTCAGTTGCAAAAATAGAAATACAGTAAATCTGGTGTTCTAGCTGTGGCTGGACAAGCAGTTTAATAGTATCCGTCAAAGGATATATTTTGTTCTGGGGTGAAATTCAATTGCCAAAATAGCAATACCGTAAATCTGGTGTTCCAGCTGTGACTGGACAAGTTTCATAGTGTCCGTCAAAGGATATATTATTTTCTGGGGTGAAATTCAGTTGCAAAAATAGAATAACTGTAAATCTGGTGTTCTAGCTGTGGCTGGACAAGTAGTTTAATAGTATCTGTCAAAGGATATATTTTGTTCTGGGGTGAAATTCAAAAATAGCAATACCCAAAATGTGGTGTTCCAGCTGTTGCAGGCCAAGTGTAAATCTGTTCGTAAAAGGGTATATTACACTCAGCGTGCATCTCCAAGTGTATTTCTTTCCGTAAAAGGGTATATTACACAAAGTGTTAAATTACAATTGCTGAAAGCATAATCCTTTAAATTTGCACGCACTATTGTGCATCTCATAGTGTATTTCTGTCCGTAAAAGGGTACATTACACTCAAGGTGTAAATAGAAGTGCTGATAGCGTCATCCTCAATAACTTCACACGCTACCGTGCATCTCCAAGTGTATTTCTTTCAGTTAAAGGGTATATTACACAAAGTGTTAAAATATAAGTGCTGAAAGCATAATCCTATATATTTTTTCACTCTACTGTGCATCTCCAAGTGTAAATCTGTCCGTAAAAAGGATACTTTTCATCCAGGGCCTAAATACTAGGCCTACAATTGATATTCCACTAAATCTGTGGTTACTGCTGTGCCTGGATTAGTGTAATACGGTACATAAATAGATAGCCAGATAGTGTTAGGTGCCTTTAAAAAAAGGCCTGAATTTGAATTCAATACATTGGGCCAAATAATTTTTTTCTTATTGTGGTGAACGGTAACAATGAGGAAAACATCTAGTAAGGGCACATTACTGGTGCGTGGCTGGGGGGAAATGGAGGACGATGACGATACGCCTCCCACAGAGGACAGCTTGTCCTTACTTCTGGGCAGCCTGGCACACATGAGCGACTACATGCTGCAGTGCCTGCGCAACGACAGCAGAGTTGCCCACATTTTAACGTGTGCGGACTACTGGGTTACCACCCTGCTGGATCCCCAGTACAAAGACAATGTGCCCACCTTACTTCCTGCACTGGAGCGTGATAGGAAGATGCGCAAGTACAAGCGCACATTAGTAGACGCTCTACTGTGAGCATTCCCAAATGTCACAGGGGAAAAAGTAGAAGCCCAAGGCGAAGGCAGAGGAGGAGCGAGAGGTCGCCAACGCAGCTGTGTCACGGCCAGCTCCTCTGAGGGCAGGGTTAGTATGGCAGAGATGTGGAAAAGTTTTGCCACAGCTAACTGCACCACCGCCTGATACGGAACGTGTTAACAGGAGGCAGCATTTCACTAACATGGTTGAACAGTACGTGTGCACACCCTTCCACATACTGACTGATGGTTCGGCCCCATTCAACTTCTGGGTCTCCAAATTGTCCACGTGGCCAGAGCTAGCCTTTTATGTCTTGGAGGTGCTAGCCTGCCCGGCGGCCAACGTTTTGTCTGAACGTGTATTCAGCACGGCAGGTGGCGTCATTACTGACAAACGCAGCTGCCTGTCCACAGCCAACGTGGACAAGCTGACGTTCATAAAAATGAACCAGGCATGGATCCCACAGGACCTGTCCATCCCTTGTGCAGATTAGACATTTGTAACTACCTCCCCTTAACCATATATTCTTGGACTCCAGGGCACTTCTTCATTCAATCCTCTTGTATTAATTTTACCATTATATTGCGGGGCAACCCAAAGTTGAATCAACCTCTCCTCCGTCTGGGTGCCAGGGGCGTAAATATCGTAAAGTGGCCTGTTCCAATGGTGGGTGACATGAAGCCCGATTCTCTGCTATGCGACCTCTCTCCTCTGTCTTGGTGCCGGGCCCTAAATATCTGAAAGTGGCCTTTTCCATTGGTGGGTGACATGAAGCCTGATTCTCTGCTATGGGACCTCTCTCTTCTGTCTGGGTGCTGGGGCCTGAATAAGTAAAAGTGGCCTTTCCATTGGTGGGTGACACGAAGCCTGATTCTCTGCTATGTGACCTCTCTCCAATTGATATTGGTTAATTTTTATTTATTTTATTTTAATTTATTTCCCTATCCACATCTGTTTGCAGGGGATTTACCTACATTTTGCTGCCTTTTGCAGCCCTCTAACCCTTTCCTGGGCTATTTTACAGCCTTTTTAGTGCCCAAAAGTTCGGGTCCCCATTGACTTCAATGGGGTTCGGGGTGAAGTTCGGTTTTAGTTCGGATCCCAAACATTTTCGGGAAGTTCCGTCGAACTTCTCGAACCCGAACATCTAGCTGTTCGCTCAACTCTACTGCCAACCAATTCTCTTTACTCTGAATATCCTTTTTTCTTTTCACAGTTGGGGCTACTTTTCCCGCCAAGTTTCCTGCTCTTGTGTTTGTTATCCTTGGGGTCTCACTGAAAAGGGGACCTATAAGTTTGTAATTTAGTAGGTGACCCCAATGTCTCTGTATGATTCTTTCCATTGTCTTGTATTGGGAATTAAATGGAAGGACAATTCTTAAGGTTTCATCCTGTTGTTGGGAGGTACTAACAGAGAAAAAAATCCTTCCTTTCCATTTTTTTCAGCTTTTCTAATGAACTGTCTATTATCTGCACTGATATTCATAAACAAAGATGGCTGGCACTCCTCCTTGTAGATGGTGCTCTGTGTTGTGGGAGTATCCCAAATAATATGAAGTGGAAAAACACGACACTCTGGCGACAATTTGATTATAATGCAGTAAGGTTTTTTATTCAGCCACCATTAAAGTTACATGATAGTGTACGGCCAACGTTTCGGTCTAACCAAGACCTTTTTCAGGGCCTCAAAGTAGATAGTAGCGAAGGAATGGGTGGCATGCTGGGATAGCATACACTATCATGTAACTTTAATGGTGGCTGAATAAAAAACCTTACTGCATTATAATCAAATTGTCGCCAGAGTGCCGTGTTTTTCCACTTCATATTATCTGCACTGGATAGTCCCTTTCTAATAGTTGTTGTCTCAAACGCGCAGCTTAATCCTCAAATTTACTCTCTTCAGTGCTATTACGTTTCAATCTCCGAAATTGACTGGTGGGGACGTTGATGAGCCAGCATGTAAGATGACAACTTGAGAATCTGATAAAACTATTTCTAGTTACTGGTTTGAAGTATGTGTTACAACATAATTTGTCCTCTTAAACACATATCTCCAAATCAAGGAACTCTACTCTTTCTTTGCTTATATTGGGGCTAAACACTAGGTTCCTCTCATTGATGTTAATATTCTTTAGAAACAAGTCCAAAGATTCAGATGTATCTCGCCATATGAACAAAATGTTGTCAATGTACCTCCGCCATAGTATCAGACTCGCCCCCAGCTTGGGCATGATGACCTCCACTTCCCACTGTGCCAGAAACAAATTGGCATAGCTGGGGGCGAATCTGATGCCCATGGCGGTGCCAGTTCGCTGAACTTAGAATTCCTGTTCAAATGAAAAGTAATTATGAGCGAGTATATAATTTACTCCTCCTAATAGAAACTCCACCTATTCTGAACAATGGATCCTGATCTATGCAGAGGTAAGTTCTGTCATTGTAATTCTGCCAGTGAAGATACTGCACAGGCTAATAAAATGTTACCCGTTCAAAACAGGAAGTCTTGGTATAATATAGGTCTAGTGGTCAATGTGAAAACTGCATGATATAAAATATGTTTAACATAAAAACTCAATTTAAACTATAGATGAATGTCTTACGAGACATTCCCTTGGCTCAGCAGTTGCAAATCATATGAGATCAGGACTGAATGAAATGCAGAGAAACAAGATTACTTATATCATGGCAAGTGGGTTCATAAAGTTCTGTATTTCTCGCTCCGTAAGTCACTTTTCCCCCCAAAGGTGTCGGGAAAATGGTGTTTCATCTTATGGAGTGAATACAAAAGAGGGCTTCCATTATGCTGTACAATGTCAGGTAACAGTGAAGCGCTGCAGAAAGAGCATGCTGGATCATCTAAATGGCGGTGCCATCCAGAGCAGCAGAGGCAAGTTCTTTTATTTTATGTCTGAGCTGAGGTTTTTCCTATTTTTCTTTTCCAAAACCGAGCTGTCTTATCGAGTGGAAAAATATGGTAGTCGTTTGCACTGAACTAGTTGAATAATTTGACTTTAAGAGGCATATTTATTAAGACCAGCGTTTTAGACACCAGTCTTAATAAACCCCTAAGCTGGTGGTGGTCCCGTCAAAGTTATGAAGAAGCGCTTCCTATCAGTCTTACAATTAGACCTTTTTTGCCTGCCCATCACCTTCCCCATCTACTTTTTTTAGACCTGGCATGAGCGGGAAAACTTGCAGATTGCGGTGCAGGTAGCTGTTGCGCCGCAGTCTGTGCCTGAAATACGCCTCATATAGGTGTATGTCAGCTTTAATGAATGACCCCATAAGTTCAAAGGCTTATATAAGCTTATATACAGCTATATAAGCTGCCATATGTAAGGTTTTTCTCCCCTATTTTTTCTAGAGAATACCTCCATATAAGTGGCATATATTGGCACTTTTTTTTCCTGTCAGTCGTACAGAATGCAACAGAAGAAAATGCTCAGTTTTCATGAAAGCCATGCTTACGTCGCGTGTCGGCTGGAATGGTGTAAAGCAAGCCACACATGGACTCTAGAGCAATGGAAACCTGCCCTTTAGAGGTGGATCATGTTTCACTATCTGGAACTGTAAACACTGACTCTAAAGCTGCAGACAAGACGAGGAATGCTCTATGTAAGTGCCGGCCATGTGCGGCGTTTGTGTTTTGCGGACCGCAACACACTACGGACGTGTGAATGGAGCCTTATTCAAACATCAGTGTTTTGTCAGCGATTGTGAACCAAAACCAGGACTGGAAATATCTGCACCTGTTCTGTGTTTAGAGGGTAGTTTTGGCTCAAAATCAATTATGGAAATCCTTGTCCGAACGCTGACTGTGTGAATAAGGCATAAGTTTGGAGGATGCCCAGAGATCACCATCTACAGCATTGACTAGTGCAGGGGTACTCAACTAGTTTTATTAAAGGTCCACATACCTGGGTCTGCAGTCAGATGAAGGTCCGAGCTGAACGCCAACAGTAAAGATGCCATCTTTTTATTGTCTTGCAAACTTTGTAGAACTATTTACATTCATATTTATAATTGTTTTATAATTGTTTTTAGTGTGAAAATTGGCATTTTTTCTCTTTCACCAGCCCTTTGAAATTCGGTACAAAGGGGGTGACTGCCATTCGAACACAGTGGTGCAAATGCTCATCTGTGATCTGAGTGCGGTATCTGTTCTTCACCAGATTCATAGTGGACAATGCAGATTAACAAGTGTATGTAGAACCAAACATAGTAAGGACATGGATTTCTATTTTTTGTATAAGTGGATATTTAGCTGGAATAACCAGAAGAAAACGGGGTCACAATCATTTAACTGAACTTTTAGGCCTCTTTCACACGGGCGTCATGTTTGACGCCCGGATAAGAGGCGGGTGCGTTGCGGGAATCGCCACGATTTTTCCGCGCGTGTGCTAACGTTTGTAGTGCGTTTAGCACGCGCGTGAAAAAATCTGCATGCTTGGTACCCAGTCCCGAAGTCAGACTTCATCACTGAAGTCTGGTTTCGGGATGAGTATTCTGTATATGTAATTATTTTCCTTTATAACATAGTTATAAGGGAAAATAATCGCATTCTAATTACAGAATGCAATGTTCCCCGGGCTATAGAGGGTTAAAAATAATAAAGAGTTAACTTACCTTCTCCCATTGTACGCGCAGAGCCCCAGAACGTCTTCTCTCTTTGATGGTTGGGATGCTTGAGGACCTGTGGTGGCGTCACAGGGTCACATGGTCCAATCATAGAAGCATTTGAGTGGACCATGTGACCCATGTGATCCTGTGACATCACGGCAGGTCCTTCATCCAACAGATGTTGGATGAATGACTAGGATCACATGGGTCACATGGTCCACTCAAATGCTTCTATGATTGGACCATGTGACCCTGTGACGTCACCACAGGTCCTCAAGCATCCCAACTATCAAGAGAAGACGTTCTGGGGCTCTGCGCTAATGGGAGAAGGTAAGTTAACTCTTTATTATTTCTAACCCTCTATAGCCAGAGACATTGCATTCTGTAATTAGAATGTGATTATTTTCCTTATAACTATGTTATAAAGGAAAATAATAACGATCGGGTCCCCATCCCGATCGTATCCTAGCAACCATGCGGGAAAATCGCAACGCATCCGCACATGATTGCGGATGATTGCGATTTTACCGCATCCCTATTCACTTCTATGGGGCCTGCATTGCGTGAAAATCGCAGAATATAGAACATGCTGCGATTTTCACGCAATGCAAAAGTGATGCGTGAAAATCACCGCTCATGTGCACAGCACCATAGAAGTGAATGGGTCCGGATTCAGTGCGGGTGCAATGCGTTCACTTCACGCATTGCACCTGCGCGGAAAACTCGCCCGTGTGATAGGGGCCTTAAAACAGCATCTTCTTGCAGATCAATTAGCTCCATCTGTAGAGTAACAGAATTTGCCCAGGTAAAAGCATGATGGGCCTCATATATCCATATTTTATACGTGACTTTTAAAAGATATACCTTTAATTTTAAATACACCGGGTACGGGTATAAATATGCCATTAAATAATACAATGTGTTAGATCAATTATAACCTGGTTGGGGAGCATTACTCCCATAGACATTCTACAGAAAGACAGGAATAGGTAGGAAGGAAGATGGTGAGCCATTCACAATGATACAGATATGTATATAGCCCTACAATGGCCCTATTCTTCTCAGCCCAGGGTGACCCCCTGAAAGTGGAGGCTCCCTGTCCCCGAACCTAAACCTGTAAAATCTCTGTTAAAACCCTCAAATTGAGATGTGTACCAGATACAAGACAGTTTAGAAGTTCAGATATAACAACTTGTGGGTACCAGATATATACATCCGGTTAGAACACCAGTATACAATTCTGGACCCTACTCATACATATAACCATACAAAAAGACCCCAACGCGTTTCACCTATGGCTTTATAGGTACATCAGGGGGTAGTCAGAATGGAACATCAAGTAAATAATTAAGATACAGATAAGAGGTACTTAGCTCTCAGATAGATATCCTTGGGCAGTGATGACGGTTAAGTTATTCAAGTCCTGTTGATTTAAGCCTAAAAATAACATGAAGCCATGATCAACAATGGCTATAAACAGTTAGGCTCATGTCAAAAATAAGATTGCTTACTTACAGGGATAACCACGATATCGTCCCATGCCTGAGAAGCTACAAACACCCGGACTCGGTGGCCTCTATTTAAGTTATCCCACCGTGTGCATGCTCACTATCGTGAATCAGACGCCACCGGAAGCATAGCATAAGTTGGAGCGCATCACATGATGTATACTTCCGGTTTGTCGACTTCCGGTGCGGTGGAACGCATAATGTACCGCATAGGTATTGCACGTGACCTCTACTTCCGGTTTGGAAGCTACCAGTGTGGTGAAGCGCATGATGGACCGCAATTGCTGCGCACTTGCGCAGATAATGCCGATTACTACAAAATACACAGCCCTGGATAGAATATAGACGCTGTGTGGTTAGTCAGTTACCTTTGTGAATAAAAGGGGTGACGGAAAGAGGAATACATGTTAGTCCTAGATGTGTTGCAGAGAAGTTATATCTGAACTTTTAAACTGTGTTGTATCTGATACACATCTCAATGTGAGGGTTTTAACAGGGATTTTACAGGTTAAGGTTCGGGGACAGGGAGCCTCCACCTTCAGGGGGTCACCCTGGGCTGAGAAGAATAGGGCCATTGTAGGGCTATATACATATCTGTATCATTGTGAATGGCTCACCATCTTCCCTCCTACCTATTCCTGTCTTTCTTGTAGAATGTCTATGGGAG